>PVHP010002916.1:0-21290 GCA_004024765.1 Zapus hudsonius | reverse complement strand
GGAGCAGTGATGGCAGCGGGGGTGGTTGAGTTTGTGCAGTAAAAGTGCCACCATCTGCCCCTCCCCACCCGTCCCCCCTCCGTGTTCCTTTGTGCTCACTGTGGCCAGGATCTTTCCCGAGGTCCCACCTGCTCTGTCCCACTCAATGCTTCTGGATCCCCACCAGGAAAGGGACAGTCATGCCCATCTCATGGGGAGACTGAGGCCCAGCAAGATTCAAGCACCTGCCTGGAGTCACTCCACTAATTGAGGCCTTGGCCAGAGGATAGCGAGTCACATGACACGGCCACTGTGTAGTCAGCTTTCTCATTGCTGTGATAAAATACCCAACCAAAAGTGGCTAGCGGAGGAATGGGTTTATTATGCCTTATGGACTCTTGGGAAGCTCCATGATGGCAGGGAAAATGATGGCATGAACAGAGGGGTGGACATGACCTCCTGGCCAACATCAGGTGGACAACGACAACAGGAGAGTGTGCCAAACCCTGGCAAGGGGAAACTGGCTCTAACCCCGATAAGCCTGCCCCCAACAACACACCTCCTGTGAGGTTCCAATTCCCAAACTGCCATCAGCTGGGGATCCAGCATTCAGAACACATTCGTGTGGGGGGGGGGACACCTGGATCAAACCATGACAGCCACTCCCCTGAGAGACTGTGGAGAAGGTCTGGGTTGGGCTGTGGCTGGTGTGATGGACCAGGTCAAGAAGTGGGGACCAGGCTTCCCCCGCAATAGCTTTGCACCAAAGCTCCTTCCACCCCAGGATCTTGGGCTACAGTTGCTGTCCCAGCCTCTCTATTTGTGCCTTCTTGCCCATGTCCCCTGCTCTCTCCTGGATGTCACTGTGGTACCTCAGTGCCTGTAGACATACAGCACCTCTCTGGCCTTTCCTTCCCCACCCTGGCTCCAGTGCTGTGCAACCAGCTGGGGAGTCGTTTCACATGTCTCATCCCTCCCTCATGGCCCCTCGAAATTACTGCCTTTCCTATAGTTACTTTGACAGAGACCTCAAGGCCTCCCCACTTCCTCCTCCTCACATCCTTTCTCCACACTCTTCTGATGGCCACACGGGGGCGCCCCACACAATTTCACCCCCAGAGCACCCCTATGGTCATCAATCCAACTGGCCATTTGTCTGCCTAGCTGGCCTTCACTCTCTTTTATGCTCTGGCCTTACAGTTAGATTTCCCCTCCCCATTCCCCACCTGGCCTGCCCTTTGCAGGTGCTTCTTCAGGGCCCACTAGGGTGGGCTCTTCCTCCAGGAAGCCTTCCTGGGTCCCCTGTCGGTGATCACACATGGTAAAGAATAGTGGTAAATTAATGCCAGAGGCCAAAACTCCCTGGCTCAGCCTGAGCTCCTGGGAATGGGGAAGGAGGACTGGAGAAGGTGGGGAGGTGAGGAGGAGGTCTCTGTGGCTTGGAGGGAAGGGGTCTCTTCTGGAAGAGGCTGGGAACTCAGATAACTGGACAGTCTCAGCCGTGGGGCCCTGGGAAGCTCCAGTGAAGTCAGAAGGGACCACGGGGGCATCTGTGGGGGCTGCCAGGACAGGACGAGCAGGGCCGGTCGGTGAAGACGTGCACTGTCCCCAGAGGTCCTGTCGAGCCGCATGGAGGGGATGATGGCCTCCTACACGCCGCTGGCACCTCCGCAGCAGCAGATCGTGGCCATGGAGCAGAGCCCCTATGGCAGCAGCGACCCCTTCCAGCAGGGCCTCACGCCGCCCCAAATGCCAGGTGACCACATGAACCCCTATGGTAAGCCTCTCCATTCCTCACCCGCCCCAGCACCAACCCTACCACTGCCTGGCCAGGCAGACCTGGGGACTATGGCAGCTGCCCCCTGCCGCCCAGGGCCCCTGGCCAGCACAGGCAGCCTGCCTCCTCGTGCCTGGAAGGGTTTAACTCCAGCCAGCCAGCTAGCCTATATCCCCTGGCCTCTGGGCACACAGCCTTCATGGCTGCCAGGGCCCCAGGAACCCTGGCCTGTGCCAGGCTCCTGATGCCCTTTCCGTTTCCCCTTCCTCCAGGGAACGACTCCATCTTCCACGACATCGACAGCGATACCTCCCTCACCAGCCTCAGCGACTGCTTCCTGAGCTCCTCAGACGTGGGCTCTCTGCAGGCCCGCGTAGGGAACCCCATCGACCGGCTCTACTCCATGCAGAGTTCTTACTTCGCCTCCTGAGAGCCAGCTGGGCCACTTGGACGCTGGGGCCTGGGCCTGGGGGGGAGGACACCAGCCTACCGCCCACACAGACGCCATAGACAGCCATAAGGTGCCCTCCCCTCGGCCAGCCGAGCCTGGCTCAAGTGCCCATTGGGCACAGCTGGACAGGCAGATGGGCACAGCCTGGGCAGCAGCTCTGTCCTGCCCACAGAGACCTTGTCACCTCCAGAGCTCTTGGACAGCCCCTCACCACCCAGCCTGTCAACTCCATCACCTCCTTCTCCCTCCCCATCTCTTTTTTGGGAAGTTTAAATTCTCTCTATTTTTTTAAACATCTCTGGGTGCAGCCAAGCTCCATGGCTCCCCATACCAGCCTTGGGATGGTGATATTGTGACACAGTGCCTGGTACCTGAGAGACCTGTATACGGCACCCTGTGCCCACCTAGCCTTCTGGTCAGTGCGTGGGATGGGATAGCTTCGGAGGTCCTAGGTGACCCAAGGTCACCCCTCCCAGCCCGAGCCTAGTACAGAAGTGGGGAGGAGCCTGTAGATGTGACAGGCTACCAGAACTGTGAGTCACTTGCAAAAGGAGGGGTGTGGACAGAGCCCAGGTAAACCCAAAGGAACAGAGACGCACATACAATGGAGCCCATGCCTACAGACACCCCTGTGGAAGCAAGCATACCCGCCGTGTGTGTGCGCGCACCGATGTGAATGAGGTCAACTGATGCTCTGTAGTGGGCCCTGACTTGTCAGGAAGGGACCAGAGGGCAGAGGGCAGAGCCCACCAGTTGAAGAGAGAGGAAGTGGAGATGATTCCAGTTTGAAGCTGATGGATTTCAGCCTTGGTTCAGATGGGGGCCTCCAGGACATGAACATAGCCATGGACTCTCCCAGCTCCCAGGGTGGCGGTGGAACCCCCAGAATAAGGTAGAACCAGGCCAACCAGAAAAGCTCGGGTTAGGAAGGGACCTCAGAAATGCACACCACCTGACCCTTGACTCCCTCCGGTCCCACCACCCCTCTGCCTGTCTGCAAACACCACCAGTAACGAGGAGCTCACTGCTTCGGTGTCCCCCAGACCAGCCGCCCTTCCTGCTGCCTCTCCAGGCCCTCACTTTCCTCACCACAAAGCCAGGCTTCTCCAGCTCTTCTCTCTGAAATTACTCTGGCAGAACTCCTGCTGCCTTCCCTGTGCAGGGGTGAGGCAGGTATAACCTAACTCTCCGGCCATTAGCCAGCCCACAGGGAGCAGGCCCACCACCTCCCCTGCCTCTGCTCATCCTGTGGTTTGGACACCGTTTGTTAGCTTTCTCTAACAAATCCCCGGGGCCCCACACAGGTGAAATGGCAAGCCACACTCCTCTCCCTGTGTAGGTCGGATGGAGGAGGACCGCAGGAGAGCCTGTGAGAGGCCCTGGCTTGTTTCTGGTTGCATTAACCAGCTTGGGGCATTTCTCTGTACCTGCTTAATGGCTGGTATTCCTCTCTCCCTCTTTCCTAAGCATTTCTGCCAGTGAGAGGTGTGTTCTGTGGCACTCACCTGAGGTGTGGATCATGGGAGCCGCTGGTCCCTTGGCAGACCTTCCCAAACAGCGCATCTCAGCAGCATTTAGGCACTCCAGCTCACAGAGGCTGAAGCCAGGCATCCCAGGTCACCCCCGCCACCGGTTTCCTGGACTGCCCCTGCCCACAGTGGAAGTAAGAGCTGTCTGTTGGGTTCATCCATAGCAACCCTACTGGCCCAGGTGCCCACGGACGCTGCCTTTAACTTGACCCTAGGCTACCACCCTGGCGTCTGCCTGGCCGAGCACATGAGGACAAGTGTCTCCACTTCTAGTCCTCATCCTGGCCGGCTCTAGAGTCCAACACTGCCACGTAGTTTGTTCCTTTGTTGCTGGGGAGACTTCAGTCCCTCCTGAAGGTTCTGGGCCAATCTTACCATCTGGGTTTCTCCTCCACCCACTCCCCACCACTGTGCAGACGATTGTCATCGGGGAAGATGTGGCGGCAGCCAGCCTGGCTCTCTGTATGTCTCCCTTTGGTTCCAAAGAGCTTCACCAGGACCTCAGCTGATGTCCCCGTATTCCTGGCCAGCTGCTTTCCTGGTACTCACCCCTTTCTCCACTGACTAAGTCATGCCGGGGACATTTGGGGTAGACCAGTCCCCAGGAGACCTGGCCTGCCCCACACCTTGAAGTTGGGAGGGCCATCAGCAGTGGCTGGTGTAGGTCACCTTTCTTGTGACAACCCGGAAGAGGGACTGGGACCTGCCCAAGGCCTCCCAGCCAAGTAGTGAAAGAGTCCCCAAGAAAGGGACTCTAGGCCTATCCTCCTTGCTTGCTGATGGCCCAGCCAGGAGACCAACTCCCGAGGGTGCCCTCATCCCATTCTGAGACCTCTGAAGCCTGAGGCTAGCCTAGGTCTCTGTTGCATGCTGCGTGCTGGTGTCCCCAGCCAGGAGCTACTATCGGAACATTCCCAGGTTGTCAGAGGAGCACCCCGTCAGCTGTGCTCAGGCCTCCTTCACTGTGGCTGTGGCCTGCTGCCCACAGGCTCCTGGGACACACTCTGGGCTGCGGGACCTTGCTCAGGCTGGGAGCTGAGGCTGCAGAGGGCCCAGGCTGGAGGGACTGGAAATGGCAGAAAGGAAGAGGTGGGTCGGGGCTGCTTCTGCACTGGGGATGTAGGCCTCAGAGGAGGAAGGGACCTACTAGATGACCCAGAAGAGGGACAAGAAGCTAGGCTTTGTCCTAGATAGGGTGTCATCTACCAGCTCCACAAAGTCTCCCATGTTCTGCCATCCTGGGTCACTCACAAGAGGCCCCACATGGGGACATAGGATGCAAGGGGTGGCACAGCCAGTAAAAAGGTTGGCACAGGTGGCCTGCCATCGTGAGGCCTCCTGGATGGGCACTGTGCCCAGATGAGCTGGCCCAGGAGGGTGGGGGCAGTCTCATCTTTAGGGGGTCCCCTGCAGTTCCTCAGTGAGGCCACCTCGACACTGCATACCTAGGGAATCCAGGGGAAGGGATGGGCCTCTCCTGCTGCTCTCAGCCCTGAGCTCTGGGCACTCCTGGAGCGAGAAGGCCTCGTAGCTGACTGCTCGGTGGAGAAGGGGCTCTGTGCTCAGCACGCACACACTCACGCCTGGCACACGGAGCCTCACAGGATGACACAGGCACATGTGGCCTCGAAGCAGAGGGGACAAGAAGGACCCTCTACCATTCAGCCATCGACAGAGACTGCTGCCAGTGGTCTCAGCTGGTGCCCTGCCCCCATCCGGTGGGGCCAGGCCACACATTGCATTCTTCCGTTTTTTTCCTTGTATAGACTCTGCCCACCCACCATCCCCACACACATTTTATTTAATAACTTGTCATTGTTAAATTATTTATTAGCGTTACCACATCACCACCCCCGCCTTCCTCTCTCACCTTCCGCCTCTTCCCACAAAAGCAGAAAATGGAAGCAACGACAAGGAAAGATGAGATGTTGGTATATTTGTAAATAAACAACCTGTACACGCCTGTGTTGCCTCTCCTTGGGGGAAGGGGTCTGGGCCTGAGCCAGTCCTGCCTGGCACATAAGCAGATCTCCTGGTGGCCACCAGGGGCAACAGATGGAGGAAGGAGGGTTTGGGGGTTCCTGGTCTTGCCCGACCCCACCCACAACCCTCTCCTCCTGGTCCTGTTCCAACCTTAGCCATCCATCCATTTCCCATTTTGCCCTAGCCCATCCCCCAACACTCATTGATTCATTCCTTCACTCGATTAACCTGTATTCATGAAGGGATCCTTACGTGTCACCCAGTCTGAAAACCAGTGACTGATGGTTCCACCCATGTAGAGAGCTTAATGTAAGCTCAGGTGAGGGTAAGTGGATCCTTGTTCCCGGGGTACCTGGCCACTTTTGAAGAATCAAGGAAGGCTTCCTGGAAGAAGCTATGCATTCGACTGAAGTCTCAGTCATCTGGCCTGGAGGGGAATGGGAATGGGAAAGATCTCTGCAAATGTTCCAGGCTTCCACAACCCATTAGAGGGGGACAGATTCAAAATATCCTAACCAGAAAGGTGGCTTTGGCTGGGGATCAGGGCCAAGAATGAGACCTGGCAGAGCAGGCCATCAGGGCTTTGGCTGAGCAAAGAAGATACCCAGTTTGCTCCAGGGCGAGGAGGCTGGATGGGACAGAGATCCCTGGGTCGTCTTCAGCTTTGGCTGGAATGGTACCCGTAGGGAGCAAGGAGGGGCCAGGGCCCAAGGTGCTAGTGAGAAGGGGATCCATTCCGGTAAAATCCAGATCTCTCTGATCCTTGTGATGAGGTGCAAGAGAAGGTGGGGCTGGAAGAAACCCTTTGGTCTGCGGCTTGTGATCTGAGAGCCCCTGGAAACTCCTGGGGAGGGATGACCTGGACCAGGGCTGGTCCCCAAGTGACCAGAGCAGGAGGTCTTCAGTGAGGCATAGGTGTGTGGCTTAGCCCAGAAACCAAACATAGGAAATGGAGGAGCATAGAGCATACCAGGACTGACTGGGAAGCCCGAGCACTGAACAGAGCCGTGGGCTCTGAAATGAACAAAATGTGTTCTCTAAGTGTGCTCTTTGAAGACCTGGGGTCTTCGAGTGCCTTGAGTCAGTGGTGTGTGTGTGTGTGTGTGTGTGTGTGTGTGTGTGTGTGTGTGTGTGTGTAAGTAGCTCTTTGGACCTGTTTACCTGGATGTTAGCGGTGTCAACCAGCAGGTGTCAGCTACCTGTATATGAAGGATCCCAGGCTGTGCCTGTGCGGTGACATATGTATATACATGGAGTGTACATTGCACGTGTGGAGTGTACATTTCACATATGGAGTGTGCATTGCACGTATGAAGTGTGCATTGCACATGTGGAGTGTGCATTGCACATATGAAGTGTGCATTGCACATGTGGAGTGTGCATTGCACTGGTGGAGTGTACATTGCATGTGTGGAGTGTACATTGCACTGTGGAGTGTACATTGCACTGTGGAGTATGCATGCACATGTGGAGTGTGCATTGCATGTGTGGAGTGTACATTGTACGTGTGGAGTGTGCATGCACATGTGGAGTGTGCATTACACTTATGGAGTGTGTATTGCAGGTATGGAATGCATTGCATGTGTGGAGCGTGCATTGTTGCATGTCTTTGTACTCTTGTGCAATAGAGGACTCTGGGCCTGGTGTCCTCAGGCCTGCTGTCCTACGTTCCCCCCCCCCCATGTCCTCTGGCTGCCCCTCCAAAGCTTGTGCCTGGGGCACGCCTAAAAGCATCTCCCTCTGCCAGTGAGCACCAGCGCCCCCGTGGGGTGGGCTCTGTTCCTGGCGTCTGCTGAGCTCACTATATAATCTGGGTGATTCTAGCAACCTGGTGGCTCTAGGAACACCACTGTATGTCTTCATTTGTACCCCAACAACCCTGAGAGGCAGAATCCAGGGTTTCAGAAGGAAGACCAAGGCTCAGAGGAAGCGGTGACTGACTTGATATGGCCAGAGCTGCAGAGCCAGGATTGGAAAGTAGGTTTGACTACAGCATCCCAGAGTGCCCTCCACCCCAAGCCCGGCCTCTCTGGCCCTAGCAGCTGGTCCTCCAAGGTCAACAGGGACCAGGAGACTAGAAAACTCTGCTACTTTTGGCGTAATCAAGCCACATGCCCCCCCCCCCCTGCACAGCATGGAGGCCCAATACAGTCCAGGGCTCACCTATGCTCCACCCCTCGCCAGCAATGGCTGACAACTCTAGCCTACAGCAATGTCTAGAATCCTGTCACTAAAAAATGTGGGGGTGGGGACTTTGCTAATCCATTCCTCCCTTGTCCTGTTTTCCCCTTCTCTGAGCCCAAGTGAAGGCATGGGATTGGGGAGGGCTGATCAGACCTGAGTCCCTGGGGATGAAGGACAGAGGAGACCCCTTCTCGAAGTCCTCTTTACTGGGGGCAAATGGGGCTTCTCGGTGTCTTCAGACTAAGCTAGACAGACTCTGGCCCCAGGCACTGATAGACAAGGGGGTTCTGTTACGGCTCTAACCTCTGGGAAACCCCAGGAGCTTGACTGGAGAGGGGACCAGCCCTGAATTACTTACTTCTTGTGAACCCATGAGCAGTTAGACAAAAGACACAAGGGCCTCCAGGTGGGGAGGGCTCATCGTCATTGTGCTTAGAAAATCAGAGAGGGGGCTGGAGAGATTGCTCAGTGGTTAGGGCGCTTGCCTGCAAAGTCTAACAACCTGGCTTTGATTCCCCAGGACCCACACAAAGCCAGATGCACAAAGTGGTGTATGTATCTGGAGTTCATTTGCAGTGGCTGTAGGGCCTGGCACTCCCATTCTCTCTTTCTTGTCTCTCTTCTCTCTCTCTATTTCTCTGCTTGCAAATAAGTGAATAAGTAAAAAAAAAATTTTAAAAGGAAATCAGAGAAAGCGAGTGCTCTGGAGAAGGGAGTACTTGGGTGAAGCCTCCAAAGTGCTCAGGGTGGAGAAATGGGGCCAGGGCGACAAGGTCATCCCAGAAGAGGGATCAGCAAAGGATCAGATAGGGAAGTGGCCAGATGTGGGGACAGACCACCTGGCTTGAATTTGAAGCCTGAGGGTTAGAGATGAAGAAGTGGGATCCCCAGGGAGGGACACCTGATATGTCCCATTCTCCAATTCAGCTGGGGCTCAGGTTAGCACACTGTGAAATACTGAATGCTACAATGGAGTGTTTGCGTTAGTGACTGTACACAAAAGGTATAATAAGGGGCTGGGGAGATAGCTCAGTGGTTGTTACAGTTATTTTCATGTTGCTGGGACAAATACCTGACCAGAAGCAGCTGCTGGGAGGAAAGGGTTTATTTCAGGCCTCCAGATTCCAGGGGAAGCTTCCCCATGGAGGAAGAAGCTGGCTCGTTTCACACATCCACGGCAGAGAGACACCAGCAAAGACAAACAGCCAGAGCTCCAAAGGCTCTTACACCTAGTAGGGCTGGGTTCAAGATCCACCCCAGGGACACATCTCTTCCCCAGCAGCCTGCTGGAGGCTTCAGTAGAAACCTTAACCTTCATCAAAAGTCCTGCGGCTATGGGAGGCATACATTCACACTCAAACCACCACAGTGTTAAAGGTATTTTCGTGCAAAGCCTGCCAGGTTCAATTCCCCAGGACCCACATAAAGCCAGATGCACACTGTGGGGCATACATCTGGAGTTCATCTGCAGCTGCAAGTGGCAAACTCTTTCTCCTCTTTTTCTTCTCTCTTTCTCTCCCCTCTCTCCTCTCTTCCCCTTCTCTTCCTCTCTCTCTCTCACACAATATTTTAAAAATGGAACAATAAAACGCAGCCTGTGCCCACTCCCGACATAAAGAGCATCCACATTCTCCATCCCTTGGAGTTTTTGTGTGTCCACCAAGGTCCACTTTTGTGTGTCCACCAGGGTCCCAGGAGACACTTTTTTTTTTTAATGCAGAACTGAACTAATGCAGGTTCTTAGCACAGACTAGCAGAAACGTGCCAGTGGCCGGCGGTCCCTGGAGCATATCTACTCTCTGTAGCAGTGCACCCAGGCACTCTCCTGGGGCACCCTCCACTCTCATTTTCCCACCCCTTATTAAACCCCAGGACTCTTGGCTACCAAATCCCCATGACTGACCCAGAAAGAAGTTTGAATTTCTCACTGAGCCTGCACTCACTCGTCAGACCACGAGATGGCGCGCGAGAGTCAGGCAGGTGAGCGTCCCCCGCGCCTGCGCGCTGCGGCTCCGGGAGCAAGACTGAGCCCAGCGCTGGGTGGGCGCTGACATGCGCGCCGCTGAGAACCGGACCCCAGCACCCCTGGGCAGGGCGCATGAGCACCCGCCTCTCAGGACCTCGCCACTAGCCCGCAGTGAGACGTCCAGATCTTTTCTCTGAGTCTGGACACAGCCCTGGGCTTCCCATGACCTGGGAAGCATGGAGGCTTGGGCAATGGGAGCCTGTGGCTAGAGTCATCTCCCTGGGATGGGTCCAGGGGTCAGTGGGCTCCTGCCCATGGGGGACAGACAGGGGCCCCAGCACCTGAGAGACGGAGGCCATGAGTTCCAGGCCAGCCTGGGCTACAAAGTAAAACCCTGTCTCAAAAATTAAATACATACATACACACATACATACATACACAAATACATAAATAAACTAAAGCCTTAGTTTGAGTTTCTGTCTCTAGTCAGCAGCATCTCATTAAACCTCACACATGTTCAGTGAATCAAGGAAACAGTATTTCCAAGTTTCTGACATAAAAAATCGGTCATGAAAAAAAAAAAAGCCAAGATAATTCTCAAGAGAACACAATAATTAATGGCCTCTGCACCTTTTCTCCCTATATGAGTCCTGTTGCTATTCTTATATCAAAATACCTAAGGCTGAGTACCTTAATATGAAGAAAGATTTGTTTAACTCAGTTTTTAATAAATGTATTTCTTTGCAAGCAGAGAGGGAGAGAGAGAGAGAGAGAAAGATCCATTGGGTGTACCAGGTCCTTTTGCCACTGTAAACAAACTCCAGATGCATGCACCACTTTGTGCATCTGATTTTACATGGGTGCTGGGAATTTGAACACAGAGGGTCAGGCTTTGCAAAGAAGTACCTTAAACTGCCGAGTCATCTCTCCAGCCCTAACTCATATTTTTTTATATCTACATCTTTAATATATCAAGTAGTAAAGAACAATCTAATTTTATTCAGGCATTTAAATATTTGCAATGTCATGAGTAAATGCATCTACAGTTTTACACCTAAGTAGTTTTTTTTTAAGAAAATTATATGTGAGTCAAATAATGCATTAAAGCAACTATTAAATAAGTTCAAGCCTGGCTAAAAATTTTGGGACAAACATTTCAAAAGGAAATGTATAATAAAACACTTTGAAATCAAGAAAAATTATTTTGATCAAATCTGTTTTTTTGTTTTGTTTTTTTTTTTTTGGTTTTTCGAGGTAGGGTCTCACTCTAGCCCAGGCTGACCTCTTGGAATTCACTGTGTAGTCTCAGGGTGGCCTTGAACTCACGGCAATCCTCCTACCTCTGCCTCCGGAGTGCTGGGATTAAAGGCGTGCTCCACCACGCCCGGCTCAAATCTGCTTTTAAAAGTGTTTGTCAATGTCCTTTCAGAAATGTATTTAAAACCTTTAGCCAAAGGAAGGGTAGGACTTCTTACAATAGAAACTTCCAGACACAAAATGGCTTTGATAGTCATGATTTCGCAGTGCCTGTTAATACCTACACATAATGGGAGGAAAAGATGATGACACGAAGCAAAACAGAGACTCATTGAGAGGGGAAAGAGATATGAGGGCGGGCGGGGAGGGAATCATAATGGTTTATGATCTATATAATTATGGAAGCTATTAATAAAGTTTTTAAAATGTACCAAAAAAAGAAAACCCTTTAAGGCTGGATGTGGTGGCACACGCCTTTAATCCCAGCACCCATGAGGCAGAGGTAGGAGGGTTGAGTTCAAGGCCACCCTGAGAGTACATAGTGAATTCCAGGTCAGCCTGGGCTTGAGCGAGACCCTACCTCGAAACAACAATTTTTAAGAAATCCATCTATAACCATTTATTCAAATATCTTCAGCAAACCAATAAATGAAGCTTCTTTTGTATTTTAACTAAATATAAAATTACAGCAGAAACATGTTAGCTTTTAAGTTTCTAAAATATCTGTTACCCTTAAATAAATATAAGATTATAGTTTTGGAGACTGTAAATCCAAACCGCATGGTACCGGCCCTGGCGAGGACCTCTTGAAAGTTGGGAGAAGGTAGAAGCTTATCCAAGAGAGACCATGTGGGAGACCAGACCCCCAGCCAGAGCTCAGGCTTATGAATGGATCTACCGTGGGAAGTACTCAGGCTCCTGTGCGAATTGCATCAGCAGCGCTCTCAATGGCCTCAGTACCTCTCACCTCTCCTCTTCACCCCACTCTGCCCCAAGGGAACAAACTCCAGTTCGTGGGCCCTCTCCAGCCATAGCCCCCCAAATCTGCAACATCACCCACCTCGTCAAGTTTGTGAACGTTCTCCCTAATGCTGCCCAGATGCACAAGGTTATGATGTCCAAGAGGTTATGATTGCTTCCAACAAATGTTGTCAGAAATGCTTTTGAGAACGAGTGAAAGTGCGGCAGGACGCTTGCCAGGCACTCGCTCGAGGCCCTGGGTTCCCAGCTCAGCGCTGCCGAGATGGGACAAGGCTGGGCTGGAGAGATGGCTCAGCGGTTAGGGTGCTTGCTTGCCTGCAAAGCAGAAGGACCAGAATTCGATTCCCCAGGACTCACGGAAAGCCAGATGCACAGGGTGGTGCATGCGTTTGGAATTCCTTTGCAGTGGCTGGAGGCCCTGGAGCGCCCATTCTATTCTGTCTCTCTCTTTCAAATAAATAAATAAAATATTTATTTAAAAACAAAACAGGGCTGGAGAGATGGTTTAGCGGTTAAGGTACTTATCTCCAGTGCCTAAGGCCCCCCCCTTCAATTCCCCAGTACCCACATAGGCCAGACCCACAAGGTGGTGGCCTTGGTTCTCTCTCTCTCTCTCTCTCTCTCTCTCTCTCTCTCTCTCTCTCTCTCTCTCCTGAATAAATAAAATATTTTTAAAAAAACAAAACTTATAGCCCCATATTTCATTTTTATTGATTGTGTGTGTGAGAGAGAGAGAGAGCATGTTTGCCTGGGTGAGGGTGGGTGTACACCTGCCACCGTGCATACGTGAAGGTCAGAGGATAACTTTTGATCAGTCCTTGCCTTCCACCTTGTTTTCGGGTGCCCACTGCTCCCCTCGTGAGCCTCCTGGAACCCCCTTTTCCACCTCCTTCTTGTCGTGGGCGCAGTGGGGTTGCCGAAGCCCTCCCTCCCTCCCCAGCTTCTGGCTCTGTGCGTGTGTAGTGCGTGCACACGTACCCGCTAGTGCAGCACCCCCTGCACACACCGGTGTGATTTTCCCATCCCGCAAGACTAGGGTCACAGACAGTTCCTGAGATTCCAGCTCGGGTGGTCTGGGACCCCACGAGACCCTCGCATGCGCAGGGAGTGCTCTTAACCACTTAACCTCTGAGCCATCCCTCGCTAGCCCAGCTTCTGTCTTTATTTCCGAAGGGTCCGGGGTTCCAAACTTAGGTACACACACGAATAAATATTTTTAAGCCATCTTGAGCTGTATAATGAGATCCTGTCTCAAATAAAGAGGTTTTTTGATATAAAATATATCATCACTGTAGGATAGTTCCTGCCACCTCAGCTCTCACAGCCAAGAGCACCTGCCTTGATGGGGTCCCCTTACTCCCACACACAACGAGGGGAGACTCCTCCAGTCAGCCAGGGACAGGCATGGGATATTCCATATGCAGCAGAATTCAGCTGAAGATGGGAATTTCAGTGCTGAGTCACTAAAGAGCAACTCACTGGGTTCTATCCATCATAAACGTGTCTGTGGCCAGGGGGTGTGGTGGCCCACGCCTTTAATCCAGCACTGGAGAGGCAAAGGTAGGAGGATCTCTGGCACTTTGAGATAGTCTGAGAGTAGAGTGAGTTCAGGTCAGGCTGGGTTAGAGCGAGACCCTACCTCAAAAAACAGAGCAAACATAACCAAGTGTCTGTGAACAGTCGTGGGGGCCAGGACAGAAACCTGGAATCCTGCTCTGCAGAAATGGAGGGAACTGGCAAGACTGGAGGAGGCGATATAACCTCCTGTTATAAGATGTTATAAAATGCCCTGGAAACACCTAGTCATGAACAGATAAATAGGAGCTGCGCCTTGTTGAATGGGTGTCATGGGTCAGTGTTTTCACTTAATTAAAGAAAAATCCCTTAATTAAATCATCTCCTTTAATCCCCATGCAAAGTAGTGGGACTTTCCCCATTCTTTGGACAAGACACTGATGCCCTGAGGGGTGAGGGAGCTTGTTCAAGGTCACTGGACTAGTGAGCAGGAGTTCCTGAGGACCGGATATCAGTGTGACTAATCTGCCTGGGAGGAGACAGGGAGAACCCCACATTTTCTGCAACTCTGCCCTTCTGAGGGGTGAGGCAGCTTCAGTGGCCCAAGCTCTGAGGCCAGGAGCACCTTGGAATGGCCCGAGGGACAGGAGAGATTTCCTCGTGGGAACCAGGCTGAAGACTCAGCTCACGGATCACAGGTGTGGCCCACCTTAAGGCCAGAAGATTGGTTCAGACAAGGTAAGAAAGGCAGGGACAGAGGAGATGGTGGCCAGGGAGCTCAGCCCCAGGCCTCCTTTGGGTCCTACCCATGTCCTTTGCATAGAGCCTTGTCCAGTTCAGAGGGGAGACACCGGAGCTCTCTGAGTGCTTCTCAACTGGCCAAGCATAAAATTGCAAGATGTTTCAGAGTCAAAAGAGAAGGGAGACAGTGGGTTCCTTTCATAGATTAGGAGTTGAGAAAATTGGGGTACATCAGACAGGCCAGGGGAAGAGGCAGGACAGGAGAGGGAAGCATCAACAAGGAAGCCAAACATGGGAGCAGATGCCAGAGCTGGGGATGGACAGGGCTCCACCGTGAGTGATGCCTGGGAGCCTGGAGAAGGTGGCCTGTGTCCTGAGTGATTTCTCAAAGCCTTAACTGCTGAGGATCTCGGCTCCTCCTGCAGGAGTGATCTCTGTCACTGAGCAGAAAATCTCCAAGGCACAGAATGAGGCTTCTTTTCCTGGGGCTTCCTCATTAGCTGCTTGGTTGCTTCGCAGTTTGGTACAATGTTTATGGTTGCTGCACCCTCCTGAGGAGGGCAGAGCTTGTTCAGGGATTCCCTCCTTGTGCTGTTGACTGGCCTTGAATTCATTCCGCGTTGGCTGTAGTGGCAGCATTCGACATTCTTTGTGTGGTGTGGTGTGTGTGTGTGTGTGTGTGTGTGTGTGTGTGTGTGTGTGTGTGTGTGAGCATGCACATGTGCAGGTGTGCTGCATATTGCAGGTGTGGGCATTCACATGTGCAGGTGTGCTGCAGGTGTGCAGTGGTGTGTGTAGGCATGCATATGTGCAAGTGTGCATGTGAGTGGATATGCACGTGTGCACGTGTGGACATGCATATGTGCAGGTGTGCATGTGAGTGGGTGTGCAGGTGTGCATGTGCACGGACATGCATATGCGCAGGTGTGCATGTATGGGCATGCATATGTGCAAGTGTGTGGACATGCATATGTGCAGGTTTGGGGGCATGCATATGTGCAGGTGTGCAGGTGTGGCATGCATATGTGCAGGTGGTTGTGGGGGCATGTATATGTGCAGGTGTGCGTGTGTGTGCATGCGTGCATATGTGCAGGTGTGCGTGAACATGCATATGTGCTGGTGTTCGTGTGAGTGGACACGTATATGTGCAGGTGTGCAGGTGTGGGTCATGCATATGCACTGGTGTGCGTGTGTGTGGACATGCATATATGCATGTGTTCGTGTGAGTGGAATGCATATGTGCAGGTGTGCGTGTGTAGGAATGCATATGTGAGGGGGTATGCGGGGGCATGCAGGTGCGCAGGTGTGCAGGTGTGGGCATGCATATGTGCAGGTGGTGTGGGGGCATGCATGTGTGCATGTGTTGTACATGTGTGCATGCAGGTGTGCATGTGTGGGGGCATGCATATGTGCAGGTGTGTGTGGGGGCATGCATATGTGCAGGTTTGCCTGCACACATGTGCTCATGAAGGCCAGAGGTTGATGTTGGGTGTCTTCCTCAATCATTTTTCATTTTATTTACTGAGGCAGGGTCTCTCACTTGCAGCCAGGGGTCATACAGATTTGGCTAGTCTTTCTAGAGCCAGATTGCTCTAGGATCCCCTGCCTGTGCCCGCCTGAGTGCTGGGGTTGCAGGTAGGCCACCATACCCATTGGGTATTTATGGCATTTACATGGGTTTTGGAGATACAGACCCGTCCTCACACTTGTAAGGCAAATGCTTTATCCACTGAGCTACTTCCCCAGGCCCTACACTTCATTTATTTATTTTTAGCTTACTGTATCTTTCTTTTTGTCTAGCCCTTTGTTTCAGTCTTTCATTGGCCTTCTTTGGTTGTTTGTTTGGTTTTTAAATTACTTTTCTTTTTTCAATACACAGTCTCACTCTAGCCCAGGCTAACCTAGAATTCAGTCTATAGTCTCAGGCTGGCCTCAAATTCATGGTGATCTCTTACCTCTGCCTCCCGAGTGCTGGAATTAAAGACATGCGCCACCAGGCCCTGCTGTTTGTTTCTTGTTATTGTTGTTGTTGTTTTAAGAACCTATAGTTGGAGTTATTTTAATCTTCATTGTGCCAATCCCCTCATATGTCAAAGAAAATATAGAATTGATGTTTCCCATGGAGCAAATAAAGTGAACACCAGGGAAGTCCCCAAGCATGCAAACTTGACGCTGCGCAAGCCACCCAGCCTTGCATGCGTCCTCCTCGCCTCTGGTGGCTGTCTCCATCACATTGTCCTTGTCGGTGACTCACTTGTAAAAGTTAATTGCTGATCCTCCGAAATGACATATGCTCCATTTAACTTATTTTTGAGTTTTATACAAGCAATGCTGGAAGATACAGTCTTCCGCCAGTGTTTTATGTATTTACTTATTTATTTTTGTTTTTGAGACAGGGTCTCACTACCTAGATCAAGCTGGCCTCAAATTCATGATCCTCCTGCCTCAGCATCTTGAGTGCTGGGATTATAGGCATGCACCACCAGACTCAGTTGCTTCGATAAAAACACCATTGTTAACACCCCCAGAGATGTATGTAGTCAGAACTCATCAGGAGATGCAAACTCTCCTTTACTTATTGGTTCTCCTCTAGCAGATACTTGGATTGTTTCTGGGTCTTCACTCGGATGAACCACAGGGCATGGGGTCCAGAACATATCCTGGTATGGTGTTACTAAATTGTAAGGTGCGCACAGTGTCAATGTGGGAAGAGAAAACAGTATTTCTCACCAGCAATTCATAGACATTGCCATTACTGTTGATCTTGACAAGACTTCAATTTTGACATTCCTTAAATCGTTTTAGCTGGCTACACCCTACTGAGTTTGAACAGCTTTTCCAATGTATGTTCTCCATCTGTGTCTCCCTTCCAGTGAAGGGCCTATTGATGTCTTCTGCTCACGTTTTTTGGTTATTTGTCTTTTTCTCATGTACTTGTAGGATGGATGTGTGTGTGTGTGTGTGTGTGTGTGTGTGTGTGTGTACTGAATAAAAATCCTTTGTACTTTATAGCTGCTACAAATAATTTCAGTTATAGTTGGTACACCCCTTCCCTTATGTTGTCTTTTGAAGAATAAAACTTCTTTAGTTTAACGTATCCCAATTTATCATACCTTTTATAACTAGTGCTTTTGTGTCTTATTTGCAAAATCCTTCACTGCCTGCATCACAAGGGCAGTCTGTGATAGTCTCTTGAATTTTCAAGTTTTGACTTTCCTATTTCAACCTATATCTAGAGCTACAAAGATGGCTATGGTTAAAGGCACTTGCTTGCAAAGCCTGAAAGCCCAGGTTCAATTCTCCAGCTGCTATGTAAAGCCTGATACAAAGTGGCACATGCATCTGCTGTACATTTGCAGCAGCAGGAGACCCTGGCACACCCCACCCCACCTACCCCACACAAATAGATAAATAAAGAAATAAATTCATTGATTAATTTTATTCTTTTAAAGTCTATGTCTATGAAGAATAGAAAGTCACTCTGAGCTACATAGTGAAATGTCTCGGACAAGAAATGAACCAAAGAATTGTTCAAGGACTCGGGAGAAGGCTCAGCGAGGACAAGTTCACATCCCAACACCCAGGTGAAAGCAGGGTGGGCGTGGTGGTCCACCTGTAATCCCATCACATGAGGTGGAGACAGGGCATCCCCAGGGCAAGCTGGCTAGCTAGAATAACCGAATTGTTGAGCTCTGGGTTCAAGGGAGAGACCCTGTCTCAATAAAACAAGGAGGGGAGCCATGTTAACCTCTGACCTCCACATGCACACCCAGCCACAAATATGTGCATTCCCATGCATATGACCAAGCATATGTATGCAAAAAAGAATTGTTTATATACAGATGAAATAAGGAGTGAGCTTCTTATTTTCCCATATGGATAACCAAATATCTTATTATGGTGATCTGGAACGCCAATTGCCTCATATGTCAGGTTCCCACATATGCATTTAAGGCCGCCACGTTCATCTATTGGTCCGACATATCCCAACACACTGTTTTGATGGTTCGCTTGCTGTGCTGGGCACGGAGCACGGGGCCTTGCTCAAGCCAGGCAAGGCCCCTTCCATGGAACTACACCCCCTAGTTCACAACTGGAACGACTTCAGGACCACACATCCACTTGTGGGCTTTGGAGCCTCTGCATGGGCTTCAGTATCTGCAAGAACCATGGGTGATCCAGGGAGAGCTGACGGAGCTGCAGCCAACTAGTCTGTCCCTCTTCGGAGGGCCTGGAACTCCCTGTGTGTTTATGTCTTCTTTGATGGTTTTCAATAGAGTTGTAACATTTTCTGCATCAGAGCAGGTGCTTTTCCTATTAGACTCTTTTTTTAAAATAAGGAAGTTTCTTTCTTCCTTCTCCCTTCTTCTCCCTTTCTTTCCTCCCTGCCTCCTTCCCTTCTTTTTCCCTTCTTTCTTCTTTCTTTCTCCCTTCCTTCCTTTCTTCCTTCCTTCCTTTCTTTTCTTTGAGAAGGCATGGGCACACCTGGGACTCTTGCTGCTACAAATGAACTCCAGGCACATATAATACTTTGTGCATCTGGCTGTCTTTCCACTCCTGGACTTCTAGATCTCTTTCTTTCTATCACTTTTGTAAATTTTGCCTTTTCCTAAATTATTTGCTCTAAAAGCAAGTGTAGAGAAAAGCAACTGAAGTTCAAATACTTCCTGTCTATCCTTCCACCCTGATGCACGTTCATTAACTGTTGATCATCCAGATTATTTGATTACATTATTTTGGATTTTTAAAAATGTTTATTTATTTATTTTATTGTTTGTTTGCAAACAGAGAGAGGTCGAGGAACGAATGGGCATGACAGGGCCTCCAGCCACTGCAAACAAGCTCCAGATGCATGTGCCACTTTGTGTGTCTGCCTTTACGTGGGTACTTGGGAATCAAACTCGGGACATCAGGCTCTTCAGGCAAATGCCTTGACCACTGAGCAATCTCTCCAGCCCCTATTTTGAATTTCTACCTGCAGGCAATCCTGTCATCTGGAAGCAATGGTGAATGATATACCTTTCTTTCTCGCCTTATATGTTCTGACTAGAACGTCTAGTAAAATGTTGGTTAGAAAGCCATCAGCTTGTTTTGGTTTGTTTTGAGTATGTGTACGTGTACTCACATGTGTGCACACGTTCATGTCAGGGCCGTAGGTCTATGTGGGTGTCTTCAATCACTCTCCATCTTATATTTACTGAGACAAGGTCTCTCACTTGAACTTGTAGCTCACCCCTTCAGATAGTCTGGCTCACCAGCTTGCCCCAGGGATCCCGTCTCTGCTCTCTGAGCCAATATTGCATTTATGTGAGTGCTGGGGATCTGAGCTGAGGTCCTCACATTTGCATAGCAAGTGCTATACTGGCTGAGCCATCTCCTCAGCCTAGGAGAATTCTTTTTATTCTTATTACTAAGCATGGTTTTGCAAGATAAAATTTTCTTATATTCCCAGTTATCTAAAAATGTTAACCTTCATTTTTATTCATCATCACCATCATTTTAGAGAGCCAAGAACCAAACCCAGAGTCTCTTGTATGCTAAGCTGGCCTTGTACCACTGAGCTACATCTCAGCCCAATTATTTTAACTTTGTTTGTTCAACAAGGTCTCATTTATATGGCTCAGGCTATCCTCAAACTCACAGCCCTCCTGCTTCTTAAGTGCTGAAATCAGGTATGTACCACTATGCTCAGCAAGAATTTAATCTTGAAAGGGTACTGATTTATTTTCCATTTTTGAGACAGGGTCTCACTATGTAGACCAGGCTGGCCTCAAGCTCATGGCAATCCTCTCGCCTCTGTCTCCCACATGCTGGGATCAGGTACACATCACCAGTCCTGGCTTGGGTATTGTTTTATTAAATGTCTTTTTCTTCATGAATAGATTTCTCCTTTAATCTGCTAATGTTGTTCATATCAATGCATTTTATGTCTATCACATACTATGCTATAGTGTTATATAATCATATAACAAATCAGACTTATGGTAGTAATGTAATATGTGTTAATATTAAACATGCAGGATGTAAACTCAGTCTGGTTATGTCTTTAAAAATAGTTTGGAATCAGTTTTCCTAATTAAAAAATATTTATTTATTTATTTATTTACTTACATGTGTAGGGTGGGGCATGCCAGGGTCTCTTGCTGCTGCAAAAGAACTCCAGATGCATGTACCACCTGGCATCTAGCTTTATGTGGATACTGAAGAGTCAATCCTTGGCAAGTAGGCTCTGAAAGCAAATACCTCTAACCAATGAGCTATCTCCTCAGCCAAATTTTTCTTTGTGTATATATATGTATGTGTATAATTGGGGGAGGGGTGTGCATGGGTCACAGTACCGATGTGGAGGTCAGAGGACAACCTCAGGGTGTTGGTCTTCTCCGTCTACCTTGTTTGAAACAGGATTTCTCTTAGTATTTTGCTGCTAGGAAGGCCAGCCTAGCTGACCCACAAGCTTTAGGATTCTCCTGACTCTCTCTCTCTCTCTCTTTGCATAGGCATGTTGAGATTACAATTGTATGGCTTTACATGGAATCCAGAAATCTGAATTCCTCTGGTGAGCAGGCTTGCAGAGCCAGCGCCTTTTAATGCTGAGCCATCGCTCCCGCCCATTTTGGGGGGACGAAAGTCAGGATCTCCCACATGCTAGGCAAGCACTCTGCCACTGAGTTACACCCTCACCCCACCCTTCTATTCATTCCCGATCTTTACCTCCCACTTGACTGAGGTTGCCGAGGCTTGGGTAATAAGGTTATGTGGGTTGACAAAGCCAGCTGAGGAGTGTTCCTAGAATTTGCATAAAACTGTAATATCTTTTCTCTGAGCTCGGAGATGTTTTAGTGACCACTTCCACTATGCTGAGTGCTTTTGGGACTCCAGGAATTTTATTTCTTCTTGACAATCTTCTTCTTTCTAAAATTTTTTTTT
>PVHP010002915.1:0-83965 GCA_004024765.1 Zapus hudsonius | reverse complement strand
ATCCATGACCAGTGATGAAGTATCTGGGTTTCCAAATCCACCCCTACAGCTGGGCTGTTCACAACCTGGAGAAAACTCCATGCTGAGCCAGGAGGTCTTCTTGGCAGCTGTCCTACAGCCCTAGTACACCTAAATCATCCTTGAGTTTATACTGCAAACCATGGTTAATCTTCATAGCTCCAAACAATGACCTTACCTGGTCTGCATATGGGGATTTCAACCCTGCTTCACAGTGTAACATCTCTGTGGCCCCTGAAATCCATTTATCTTGATAGTTCCATATAATGGCTTTACTGGGCCACTAGAGAGAAATTTCAACCTGACATTGCTGCAGCTCAGTGGTTCCTGAAGCAGGTTCATCTGCATAGCTCCAAACCTCCTTAGAGATTTCAACCTTGCTTCACATTGTTGCATCTCAGTGGCTCTTGGCACCATGTGCACTTTATGACCACCTTCCCTGCACTTTTCATGCTTCCAAAACTAGTATCAGGTGGGCACTATAGTAACCAAATTTGTAAATCCAGTAGGGCCTAGAGCTTGACCTAGAAAAGCGGGATAATCCTTGATCAGTCTTCCTTAAAGTCACCTCTTTTCAAAAGGTTTTGTATTCTTTCTAGCTTGAAATTTTCCATAGCTGACCCTCAGGGCTTATTTTTCCATTGCCCCAATGCAATCCAGATGTCCCACCTTTAAAGGTGGCACTCTCCTTATCAATTGCAATTTAAGTAATCTAACACTTAAGTAACCTAAAACTTTCATATGGTGGGAGTCTCCTTATCATTTACAATTTACAACTTCAAATTGCTTGAATTTTTTTCTGCGATAAACTATGCATCTTTCATACCTTTTTGTTTTGTACCTTTCACTAAACACATCAGTCCATTACTTTTAAATTCAACCTTGCTCAAATTCTCAGTGTGGTCAGAATGCAGTCAGTCTTTCTGTCAGTAATCCAGTTCCAACAAAGTTCTCTCCTTCCCCCTTTGAAACTCTGTAAACCAAGCCTCCACAGTCCACAGTCCACAGTCCAATTCTCTCTGCATTTAGCACTTTCAAACCCTCACCAGAACAGCTCATCAAACTCTGCTAACAGTATTACGAAGCTTCTCCAGTGGAGAGTACAGCACACATGTTCCAAAAGACCAAAACTATGGTCAGATTCATCACAATAAGGACTTCTCTTGTCCACTGTTAATAGTGAGGAGGGAACATGTGGATGGTGGGCAAGCATGCATGAATGAAGGGAATGAGCCAATCAGGAGATGGGTCTTCAAAGACATAAGTGACCATCATCACGATTGGCTATGGCCAATACTACATCTGTTCAATAAGCTTTATGCTCTCTTGTATCCTTTCTAGCAAGGAAATACTCAAATAATTCTGTTGGATTCCCTATAACTGTTAAGAATTAGTCTCAAAATCATTTTCTTTCCTAAGTAAACAAAGTAGATGATATTATACACAAAGAGTAAAGGGTTTCTTTATGTAGACATTGTTGCCAGAATTTCTTGTTTTATAACTCGTCTTGGAAAACATAACTTTTTAAAAGCTCAACTATGAGACTGATGTTTTACAAACAAATTGATGAGTTGGAAAATGATTGAAATTTAGGATTTTCATATCCAGCTTCTTAACCAAAAATAGTTTGTGTGAATAAAAACATTGTATAAGTTTTCCTTTTTATATTTCAAGCAAGGGCTGGAGAGATGGCTCAGTGGTTAAGGAGCTTGCCTGCAAAGCCTAATGTCCTGGGTTTCATTCCCCAGTGTCCACATAGGCACCAAGTGGCTCATGCATCTGAAGTTTGTTTGCAGTGGCTGAAGGCTCTGGCACACCCATTGTCTTTCTCTGCTTGCAAATAGATAAATAAATAAATAAATAAATAAATAATTTGTTTTCTATTAATTTATTAGTTCAAAGGAAGGAATTACAGTGTAGCTTAGCCAAATGCAATGCAGACTAATACTCCTGGAACCAGAGCAGAGCCTTGACTATAAAATATTATGAAACTCAGAAAGGATATCCGGCTCTGAAGAGGACTGATGGCTCTTGTGAAGTCACTGACAGCGGCTATGAGAGACAAGGTCAGACTTGTGTGAAGGCTACTGATATCTTCATGTCATCGCCATTGCCCTGATTTTGACACTCTGCATAGGAATTGGAAAGGAGCATGTTTTCCACACGTTCAAATGATCCACATTTTATATGCACAAAAGCAAACAGTTGCTAATCACTCAATAATTTACTTACTTATGTCTCGTCTCTCAAATTTCTCTTCCCCATAGAAGTTGTACATTCCAGCACCTTCTTCATTCTTCAGCTTGAGAATTAACACATTCCTCTAATTCCTTGTGTCTCTTTAAAAAATTAAAATATATTTTACAGTATTCACAGGACCCTTACAAAGATTCATTGGAATTAAAAATTAGGAAGAATTTTTTTAAATGTTGAACATTTTGGGTTGGTTTTTGCTTTGTTTCTGCTCTGTAGCAAACCTCCTCAACCACAACGGACTTGAAGCTCCTAGCAATCCTGAAGGTCAGGCATTTGGACTGAGCTCAGTGGGGCCCTTCTGCTGATCTTGTATGGCCTGACTCATCCCCACTAGGGCTTCTTAGGCATCTGCAGATGTCTGCTGGTTAAGCTGGAGGCTGGCCAACTGCTGGGTACAGTGCCTGGGTTCCTTTCTCCACGCTTCTCATCTTCGAGTAGCTTAGCTCCGGCTCCCTCAGAGAGTGAGTCGGATCATTCTAGTAGCAGCAAAGAGAAGTGTGTGAGGTTTTTTCCAGGACCAAGCTCAGAGTGCACATAAGGTTGCTTCTGCTACATTCTAGTCACAAATGCAAGTCACAAAGTCAGTCCACATTTATCTTCTCAATAGGAGGAGGTTCAAAGGATTGTGGGTGCTTTGAAACCACCATCCATTTCCTTTTCTTTCCCTGTATTTTTGCAAGATGTCTTCGCTATTAAATCGATGAATTAATTTGTAATTTTATTTTTTTCAATGTGTTTATTTGGTTGTATATGTGTGTGGGTGGGATCGCATGCCTTGGCATGGAGTGAAGGTCTGAGGACAATTTGGAGATGTCTGTGATCCACCTTTTTGAGACAGTGGTTTAGCTGCCACAAACATCAGAGCAGCTGGCTGAAAAGCTTTGGGTTGCCCTGGATCAGCCTGCCAGTGTTGTGGGAATGCTGCCATCACAGATGTACGTATCACTTTCCAATCAGCTTGTGGATATTGAGGAATTGAACCAAGGCCAGGAGGCTTTGCAAGCAATCCACTGAGCCATGGCTCCAGCCTTATTTTCATTTTTTTTTCTTTGAAAGAGTGAACATTTCTTCAGTGCATACTTCTTGATTTTTTCCTTCGTGTCTCCCTTCTTCCTGAGGTTATATTTACACAGTACTTTCCAATTACAGAATCCTTCCACTAAATAGATCACTTTGTATAATTTTCATAATCACAAATGATTAAAACAAGACTTTTAATTTTTGTCTTCTAAAACACCTACTTTGACTCAAAATGGTTAAAGAGGATCCTGTTGTTAATACAAACAGGTTCTTGGAACCAACTGTTTAATTTTTAGAAGTCTTATGAGCCAGTTGTAAAACACAGTCATTAAAAATTTATTTTAGGAACTGAGCATGGTGGCACACACCTTTAATCCCAGCACTAAGGAGGCAAATGTAAGAGGATTGCCATGAGTTCAAGGCCAACCTGAGACAACATAAGTGAATTCCAGGTCAGCCTGGGCTAGAATGAGACCCTACCTCAAAAATCCCAAAAAAATTTGTCTTAGGGTTGGGGAGATGGCTCAGCAGTTTAAGCATTTGCTTTCAAAGCCCAATGGTCTGTATTCAATTCCCCAGTACCCACATAAAGCCAGATGAACAGAGTGGCACATGCATCTGGAGTTCATTTGCAGTGGCTGGAGACCCTGGTGCGCTCTCTCTCTCTCTCTCTCTCTCTCTCTCTCTCTCTCTCTCTGCAAATAAGTAAATAATAAATAAAAATATTTTTAACAATTCATTTTAAACATCTCTAAGTAAATAAATTATGGGAAAAGATCATTGGTACTTAAAACTCATCATTTCTGATCACCTTCCTTTTGTTGCTATCTTGAATTTATTTCATCTACTTATCTCTATGGCAACGCCATATAATGGCTTTATACACGTTACCCATGTTTTCTCAACTCCATCTAGCAGTGTCATTTGGTCATGTTGGGTGTAGAAATAGGTTATCTTTTCAAACAATTGGAATTATTCACAGCATGAAAATCAAGATTTGATTTGTCATCTGTTGAGTGTCCAGAGTCTTGATACTAATGATGATGAAACTCAAATGTGTTACATCTACAGCTGTGACACCATGAACTGCGCTAACAGTTGGGGCTATCTCCTCCCAATCTTTAAGTCCTATGGTTTAGGAAAGAAGTCACCTCAATATGCCACCTTGAATACTTCATTTCTGCCTTACATAAACAAAATCCATATTTGTGTTAGACCTCCACTCGGAGCCCAAGTTCACACGTCTAATGTATTGAGATGGAGATGCAACTTCAGGCTCAGTCCTTGACTCCTCCTCTCTGAGACCTGTGGGATCAGGGATAGGACCAGCAGCCACAGCTGTTGATTGTACACAAGGGTCTGGTTCCTTTCTTTCCTTCCTTCCATCTCATCTTACAGGTTCAGTTATTCCAGAAAGCTCAGGAATTGAGATGGACTGTATGCATTAACAGGTAAGGATTTCATATCATTGATTTTAAGAGAAAATAATCTCCAAGCCAATTTTTCACAATTTGGAGGCCAAAACAATAGTATTATGCATCTGATTTAGAGTGGGCCAAAGTGCACCCACCATTCACTAACAAAGGAGACTTAGGCTGTTCAAGCCTCTCTTTTCTCAACTTTGAAATGGGAATAATAATTTGAATGGAGTTTTATTAATGAGTATGGAGTTTTATTTTGTTTAAATGAAATAATGAATAGACTATCCTTTGTATCATGCATGGTACACACTGAACTCTGTTAGAAATGATAAACACCACTGCTTGACTAAGCTCTAGGGAGAGGGGCAGGAGACTGGGTGAGGGGGAAAATGATACTGCTTGCTTTCCTTGTAGCACCCATAAGCCTCCTCTCTAGTCACCTCTGGTGATGGGTGGTGGAGATGACAACGTGATCCACGCAGAGTCAATGAACAAAAGGCAATGCTCAGAGGCAGAGCAGCCATGGAAGCTCTGTGAGTGGAGTTCTGACAATGGGGAGCTGGCTATGACGCCCCTAAGCCTGTCCCCAACAACACACCTCCTTCAGCAAGGCTCCACCTCCCAAGTTGCCACCAGCTGAGAACCAAGTATGCAAAGCCCATGAGTTTATGGGGGACATCTGAGTCAAACCATCACAAAGACATATGAAGAAACTCATTATGTTCAATGATTGCCTCTCTTACATTGTGAGTTTTTTTTTTGTATCATCTTAAAATTTATTTCCTGTCTCTCAGGTTAAGTAACATTTTTTTCTTGGTAGAGAATAAAAAGGACCGTTGAATTCTGTCTGTTTTCTACCATCTGTTAATGTTGTACCATCTGCCCCAGGCTCTGGCCACATCTTTCTTCTTGCTCTTGCTCTAAACGTAGCCTATGAAAAAGGTCACTCAAAACCTTCTAAAAATATTGCTAGCATTTCTATAAGATTCAGCACACCACACACTTGAGTCTTTGATTCTATCTTCTAGGCTTATGCCTCTATTACATATTGATCTTTAACATTTCAGAACCCTTTTTAGTCCATTGTGTGTTTCCTGGTAAATATCTGTCAACCCAAATGCAGAGAGGGCATAGCAGGAAACACAAAGAAGGGCCCTCCTGTCTAAGACCTGGGATGAATGTTGCAAATACTATAGCGCACCTCTTAGATGTTATAAACTGTCCAGAAGAGGGGTTTTTGTTGCTGCAGCTTAACAACACACACACACACACACACACACACACACACACACACACACACACACTTATGGAATGGCTCTTACTTTTGCAGGTTTTATAAATAACTATCACAGTGTTAGCAGAACAGAATTACCTGATATATTTCACTATCTGAATGAAACAATCTTATAAATACTATAGTTGTAGGCTGTGTTACTGTTCTTCTCTCTCTCTCTCTCTCTCTCTCTCTCTCTCTCTCTCTCTCTCTCTCAGCATCTTGCTATGCAGTCCAGGCTGGCCTGGCACTTGGGATCCTCCTGCCTCAGCTTGCCAAGTGCTGAGACTAAATGCATGCACCACTACATCTGACTTATATAATCATCATCATTCCTCCTTCTCTTCCTGCTCTTCTTCCTCATTTTCTTCTGGCACACGTTTATCAAGTGCTTACTACAGGCCAAGCGTACAGGGTACAACCATAAGCATTTATTTATGGTCTTATGTGTTTATAGGTTTGAATCTTAAATGAAGCTTTGGTAGTATTTAATGTGCATATTTACACAGCTTAGTGTTATTGGCTAAGTTCCTGGCACATGCATAGAACCAGGATAGAAAGTAAAATAAAAAGAGGAAAGCTAGCTCACAGTGAGGTATTGTTATGCAGAAAGCAAATGGACTATGAGAATAAATGGGCTCAGATTTACAACCCTGTTCCTGCACCTCGACATTAGACTTAGGTGAGTTATCCCAAGTTTCCGCATATGAAAAGGTACTTCCCATCTTGTAGGGTGGTCATGGTACCTTGAGGTGTGTGTGTGTGTCTGTGTGTGTGTGTGTGTGTGTGTGTGTGTGTGTGTGTGTAGTACTGCTACTGTATGATACAAACAACTAATTTGGAAAAAGACTGTGGATACAGTATCCATAGGATGGACCAAAATATAGTTTACATGTTATCTATAAAAAATTAATAGTTTTCCCAAATTACAAATCTGTTTTTAACTCAATATTCTCCTTCAAAAGATATGCCATTTTTATTTCTAACAAATTGATAGATTTTCTTTCTATCTAATATCCCACAAGAGAAGTCATCAGCTTTGGTTTAATTGCTATACCATTGACTGTTATGCTGTTTTACCTAAGAAGGTTTTTCATAAAAGTTGGTGTTTATTTTGGAAGCATTGAGTAGCATGCTGTTCTTTCTACTCTGTGGCTAAGAGTCACACAGGAGAAAGTGGTACAATCATAGTATTGATTCCAGGAGAGAGTGGCACAATCATAGTATTGATTTCAAGCTTTTAAAACTCTTCGAGTCTTTACTAAAATCCCCAATGAGTCAGTGTGGATAGAAAACTTTCTGACATTACTGTGTCTTGTAACATACACACACACAATCTCAATCTCTCTCTCTCCCTCTCTCTCTCTGCCTGTTCAATATGCAATTTGTAACTGGGACAACTTCCAGAAAACAAAGCTACAACTTTCCTCTGGTCAGTTTCACCTATCACCTTCAATTAAGTACCTTCACTCCATGTATCTGAAGACAGGTAAACCACTGTCATGAAGTAGTGGGCATGTTCATCATCATGGTCATTTTGAATATATTCCCACTGGCTCCTCCTTTAGAGTTGAGTGTGATTTTACACCTGACCTCAAGTTTCTAGTCCTCGCCTTAGTTTCCCATCAAAGGCCGTGGTTTTCATTTATACTAACAATTCTCTGTAGTAAACCTCAGAGAAGAGGGTCACTCTTCACTTGATAAATCTTTATGAGTCAGCTAAAATGTGCCAAGTGCCCTTCCTTAGAAATCCTTCGTCTGAGCTTTCTCCTTATTCCCTTAAAGAGAGATTCAGACTTAAGCTTTGTGATGGTTAAGTTTTGTTGTTAACTTGACTTTCTTAGTAATCTCGGGAGGGTCAATGAGGATATTCACAGAAAAGCAGCCTCTCAGTAAGAGACAGGATGCAAAGAAGCTCAGGGAAGCTAGAAATGAACATCCCTTCCTGGGAGGGCAGTGCAGAAAGGAAATTCCAGAGACTCAGGAAGCCAACAAGTCTTGAGTTAGGGTTGCAAGAGCTCACCCTAAGTCTATATAAAGGGGAAGAATATTTCTTTCTGTTTGCCCCTTCTCTGTTTTGTTGGTGTGTATGTGGTATTGGTGATGGGTTTCTCTCTGTAAAAGGGGGCCAGACTCTTTCACCATTATGGAAGGTCAATTTGATCCACAGATCTCTGAATATCACAATGGAAACAGGAACTGGGGAGAGGCGAAGATGAGGCAACAGCCTTCCCAATCAATAGGCAGAAGAGGAAAGGGTGAAGGCTGAGGGAAAGTGACTAGAGAAAACAGACCTGAGGACCAAGCAGAGCATCTTGGGAATATTAGAATTTAAAGGAAAGCCAATGCGAATTTTCCAGCAGAGGATGAACAGACGAAATGTCCGTTTATTATCCCGAATAACGTTACCAAGAATGCCATGTGCTACTAGGGCTTGCAGCACAATAGCTTCTTATTCCTATATTATAAAGCATTTTCTAGGATGGAGTAAATATGAAAGAATTATTATCCAAGGAAACAAATAAGAAGTGTATAAAAACACAACATGAAGGTTAAAGCAAATGATTGACTTCAAATTGGTAAACGTTCAAACACTCACTCATCTCGTAAGATGCTGCGTTGAGGATTATGGTTGAACTCTTTTAGGCTGTTCTGGAAGGCAACCCCAACTCAGTTCTGACTGATGTATTTTATTTGAAAGAAAAATTCTTTCTGTCCTTATGATGATGTTCTTTTGTTTTTAAATACTGCATGAAGCTCGGGCAGGCACTATTCCATACATTTGTGGAGGATGTTGATGTTCTTCCATCAAGTTAAGGAGATGTGACCCACCTTGTGCTAAAGAAGGTAATACACACAACAAAACCATGTGTTAGCTGCTATCCCTACTAGTGCCTTGCTGGAGAAGATGGAAGAAGACACTCATGAGCTCAATACACAGTCTCCTAAAATTTTTCAAACTTAAACATTTAATAAATGCAAGTCAGTGGATTCGATATTATACAGGGTGTGTGTGTGTGTGTGTGTGTGTGTGTGTGTGTGTGTGTGTGTGAAGACCTCCACTGTGAGATCATGCATGCACTGGAGTTCATGTCTGGAGGGCATTGTCCCAAAGTAATCCTTCCTGGAAAGAGAAGGCAGATAATTGGAATAGATGAGGGGCAAAAGAGGGTCATAGGAGGGAAATACAATCAATTTCCAGTATATTCATGTATCAAGTTCCTGGATAAAAATAAAACATAAAAAATGCATAAGTGGCTGAAGAGATGCTTAAAAGGTGCTTGGATACAAAGTAGCCCATGCTCACATCCCCAGGACCTACATCAAGCTGGATGCACAAAATGGCACATGCCTCTGGAGTTCGTTTGCAGTGGCAGGAGATGATGCTAAAGTACCCCTTCCTCCCCTCCCAGGCTTACAAATAAATAAATAAAAATATTTAAAATTAAATTAAAAAGAGAGTCAAGTGCTAGTGTTCAGCTTGATGTCTCTGTAAAAAGGGGAAGTGGAGAAATTGATTAGTAGTTAAAGGCACTTGCTGGCAAGCCTGACAGCCTGTGTTTAATTCCTCAGTACCCACATAAAGCCAGATGCATAGTGCCACATGTATCTGGAGTTTGTTTGCAGTAGCAAAAGGCCCTGATGTATCCATTCTCTCTATCTCATTCTCTAGTTCTCTCTCTCTTTCTCTCTCTGCTTGCAAATAAATAAAAATATTTTTTAAATGCATGTCATTTTAAATGCACTAACAAGGAGGGGACAGATCCTCCTGGCTCATGGCAGTCACTTTGTCAATTTAAGAAGAGGCCACAAGATAAGACATTGGAAACTTTCATAGACTCATTCATTTTCGTTGCAGTTGTAATAAGAAAAACTTAAGATGCTTTTGGTGAATATATCCAGCAATAATGTACAACGTCAAGTAGGTACCAGCCCTGGAAAATGGGGAAATGGTTGCCTATTTCCATGACAGCCCAGCTATTGAACAGACATGTAATCATGAACAGATAAATTACTTAACATCTCTGGCCATCAGATTCTTTATGAATAACCATACTCACCTCAGATGATTGTGATGAGGATCAAATAAATTAGTGGTTTCACAGGAATGTCTGGTACACTATTTCATAACTATTAGGCATTATTAATATCAAACACAAAGGGAAATACTATCAATAGTACTGCCTTTAGAGCCTTTTCTACAAGCACATTAAGAAAATAATAGCACGAACAGGCATCTGTGGTGGTTTTCATGTGGGAGGTGAGTTGCCTGACAGAAATGGGGAAAGCAGGCTCAATTTTGCAAGGCTCTGATGGGTGAAACTCCCATTTCTCCAGAGCTTCCCATATGTGCGTATAATCTTTGACAGTGATCATGTGTGATGCCTCCCCTGAATAGGCTAATGCTGACCTTATACAGAGGTTTGTCTGTCAAATGTTCCCTTGAACCTTACATGCCACATCTCACTTCCTTATAAAGAGCTTATTTTAAGCAGATCAAAAGGAAGGAAGAAAGAAAGGAAGGAAGGAAGGAAGGAAGGAAGGAAGGAAGGAAGGAAGGAAGGAAGGAAGGAAAGAAGGAAGGAAGGAAAGAAGGAAGGAAGGAAAGAAGCAAGGAAGGACAGGCACTGAACTTTGTACATAGGGTCTTAAACAAGACAAGGCGGGTCTCAGGAGAATTAAGCACAACTCATAACATTTTAGAGTCAAAGATTCATTAGATAAATTCACTGGCCAAAGTTCCTTTAGCACTTCATATCTGTGACAGGCCTGGTCCGAGCGACAGAAAGAAGGCAGTGTATCTTTTATCTGTAGGAAGAGCATAATTTTAACAGATGAGAAAGCTACATAGGCAAATAATTCTACCATGATAGGTTTAGTGTTAGACTAATTTTCAAAGTCATATAAGTACAGGGAGAAAAGGATAATGAAATGTTTTTTTTTTCAGAACATATAAGTAGTAGCAAAGAATAGTCTAGAAATACATTCTCCCACCTGCCAGTCTGTTGCCTCCACAGCTATGAATAATTTAATGCCATGAATCTGTCTTTTTATCATCTATTTTGTAAGCACAAATCCCCCCCACTCATAAATTATATCATTCTTCAATAAAAAAAGAAACAAACATACCCCTCATTTCTGGTTTGGTCTGTTTGTCACTGAGTGTGCATATGTGATGTGATGCTTTGTGAAGGCTTCACCAGTAATAAGAAGCTGTTGGATAAGCAAGAGTCTGGAAGAGGAAATGCTAAGTATTAAGAGTGTCCAATCGATATACAATTTCTGCCATCTAATGACTTTGCAAAGCTATTTGCATGCCTCATATATAAATCCTTTGCACTCCTATAAAGAAGACAAGCTATTGAAATAAACAAATGATCAGGGATCGATCTGATTGTTCCGAGACATAAGGAAGAGTGACAAGAAAAAGTACGTTTTAATGTTTCATTGTAACTGACAAAAGAAGTTTTACCTTTTATACTGAATTTTTGAGATGTGATAATACACTTTCAAAAATCTCAAGATGAACCTCAATAAAAGAGGGTAAGTAGAGAAAAAAATCAATACACTCGCACCTTAGGTCATATTTTAGTGGGCACTCGCTCTAAAATCAGGTTCTTTTATTGAAGAATTGTCAGTGGAAAAGAAAAAAAATAGCTTTTGGGGCCTGGGTAGCAGAGAGAAATGTCATGCAGGTATTTGAAGATATTTTCATAAAATTCAAAATAAGGAGCTTTTAGCCTTAGTCTGATAGAAATCTATGAAGATTCTATCAAAAGGTCTTAAATCCTCACTTATCAAATGGAGAGTGAAAGAGTCCAGGAGATGTATCCATCGGAAAAGCACTCGGAAAGTGTGAAGGCTGGAGTTTGTGTCCCCAGCACCCATGGAAGTCTCAGGTGAGCACTGCAGACCTTCCTGTAATCTCAATACTTGGAAAGAAGAGTAAGGCATCGTTTCCACCTCCCCCCCCACATTCTCAGGCTGGCTAGAAGCTGAGTCAGCAATCAGCGAGCTCTGGGTTAAAGTGAGACTCTGTCAGTAAATAAAGTGGAGAGCTATTGGAGAAGCCACCCAACGTCAGCTTCTGGCACACAAACACACACACACACACACACACACACACACACACACACACACACACACTCCCATATCCGAGTAATGTGGGAATGTGGTGCTCACTTGTAAATATCAGCACTGGGGAGGATCAAACAGGAGAATCATAAATTCAAGGCCTCATGAAAGACCTTTCTTCAAAAACAAAAACAAAATAAAGTAAATCAATGTATTGAATAAAGTAGAAGAAACAATGAAACACACACTTTACCTTAAGGATAAATTGGCCAGCTCAAATAAGGGGAATAATTTATTACCTGTCTGTCTGTGGTAAAAAATGTCTCTGAAAATGAATTTGCACACTGATAAATATTGTTTCTTGATGAGCCTGATGGTACAGGTCTGTAATGCTAAATACCTTAGAAGCTAATGCAGAAGGATTGCAAGTTCAAGGCCTGTTGGGCAACTTAATAAGACCCTGCTTCAAAATATAAAAATTAGTTAGACATGGTGGCACATACCTTGAATCCCAGCACTTGGAAGGCAGAGGTAGGAGGATCACTGTGAGTTTGAGGCCACCCTGAGACTAAATAGTAAATTCCAGCTCAGCCTGGGCTAGAGTGAGATCCTACCCCAAATAATGAAAAATCAAAACAAAAATATATAGAGATTAAAGAACATGCCTGGAGATGAAGCTCAGTGATAGATCACTTGCATAGCATGTCTAAAGCCCTGGGTTCAAGTTCCAGTACCACAAAAATGTGACTTCTTAGATCAGTTGTAGGGTTGGTTTATTTCTCTTCTCACATCACTAACGATGTCGACATAGGGTAGATTTCCCATCATATGTAGTAGGATGCTGCAAGTCCAATCATCGATGGAGACAAATGCTTCCTTCACCTTGAGGCTGGGCTGGTCGGAACCACAGACAGAAGAGCGTGTTGTTAAATATTCAGCCCAGTTAGTGTCCTCTTGTCAGGAATTGTGTACCCTGTTGGAATATCCACAAAGTGAAAAAGGTGGTGTGCTTTCCTCAATAACACCCCTGCTCTCTAAATAGAACTGCTTTCTATTTTAAGGAGAGACTAAATTGAAGTCATACCCATAAATTCTCTTTTTTTTTGTATTGTGTTGCTCTGGATTGGAATCACAGGTAAGCTCTAACAGATCCAAGCTATAGCAAAGCACCAGGGAATGGATACATTAACTCTTTTTTTTCCAAATCAATTAATCTTGCTCAAAATTTGATTGATGAAAGTCCAAGTTTTCAAATATTCAAACATTTTCACATCTCTTTTGAAACCAATATGGTGTATTTTATGGACTCAGAACTCCTAATTTCTGGAGTCAAAAAAATTAGATTCTGTTGCCAGATTTGCTTCTAATTAGCTATGCTATTTTTGAAATTCTATTTATTTATTTTTATTTATTTATTTAAGAGAGAAAAGAAGAAAGAAAGAAAGAAAGAAGAAAGAAAGAAAGAAAGAAAGAGAGAAAGAAAGAAAAGAAAGAAAGAAAGAAAGAAAGAAGCAAACAGAGAGCGAGTGAATATGGGCATGCCAGGGCCTCCAGCAAACAAACTGCAAACAAACCCCAGATGAATGTGCCACTTTGTACATCTGGCTTTACATGGGTACTGGGGAACTGAAACCGAACCATCAGCCTTTGCAAACAAGAACCTCTAACCACTGGGCAATCTCTCCAGCCCCTAGCTATGATATCTTGATCAGGTCACCAAATTCGTTTTCACTTAATTCCCTAATTTATACAATGAGGTGTTTTAGAAAATGTTTCCTAAAATCTTCTTCCAACTTCTAAAAGTCTTGCTCGATTCATGGACTTAAGGCGGAACACCTTCTCTCATCATTTTTGTGAACACACAGGCCTTATTCAAATGTCAATTTACTGGAACGTTGTAGGTCTGGATGACATATAAATTAGCAAATCATGATTTAAGGTTGGGTAGGGATGAAGACTATTTAAAGATTTGTTAGGCTCCAGAGAAGGTAAATTCTGACTATATTCAAATTCCTTCATGACAGTAAGACACTATTTCATGGAGTTTCCTGGCTAGTTGAATCCCATCTGGCTCTCTAGTAACCAGTCTCCCAAGGAGAGCCATTTCTTGTCATGTAGCTCCTCGGAATTCTTACTTATTCTGCAAAACTGCATTTCTACAATTCTCGTGGCTGTTCTCTGAGTTCATGTATTTTGATTTTGGGTTTTAATTTATTTTTGTTGTTGTTTTAGAGTTAGGAGAGAAAACGGGAGTGACAGGTATAAAGCCTGGAAGGTAGACCCTTGATGATTGGAAAAACTCATGACCAGGAATGAGTTCGATTTCTCCCGTAATTGGTTATAGTGTGGACTTGAAACAATATAGCAGCTCCTATAGTTTTGAGAATAATCCCTTAATTGTCTTTTATCAAAATAATTTGATTTATAGAGCAGAGAGACACACAGGAGAGACAAACAGAGAGAATGGGCACACAGGGCTTCCAGGCATTGCAAACGAACTCCAGATACATGTGCCATCCTGTGCATCTGGCTTTACATGGGTACTGGGGAATTGAACTCGGGTAGTCAGGCTCTTGAGGCAAATGCCTCAACCGCTGAGCCATCTCTCCAGCCCTAAGAATCATCTTTTTAAGTAATAAACTTTTAGGAACAGTTTGGGGTTCATAATAGAACTTAGTGAAAAACTACCAGAAAGCTGCCCCATACCACAACCTCATACTAACAAACCCGCCCTCTTTCAGCTGTCAACACTGGCACCCAATGGTACATTTGTTACAAATGAAAAACCTTATCACCCTAAGTTCTCATTTTATGATAAGATCAGGTGCGTTCAGGGAGGAGATGGCTTCATATTTTAGAGTTCATTTTTGGTATTTGATTTTGTACAAATGCATAATGATGTATATGCACCATTATAACTCTGTTTTGTGTATGGATGTCCAGTCATTCCAGATTATTTGTTGAGATGATCTTCTTTGATATATTAGAATATGTTTGTTCCTGTATAAAAGTTAGCTGACTCTACAAAGAATAATCCCACCGCCCGACATAACTCCTGTGCTCTCTGCAAATCCATCCTGCTACCTACTCCAAAGCCTGGCAAGCACTGATCTTTTAATTGAGTCCTTAATTCTTCTTTTTCTGGAATGTGATATCATACAACATGTAATGTGTTCTGATGGACATCTTTCACTGAGTAATATGCGCTGATTGTTTCTACATGTCTTCTCATTGCTTGATAGCACATTTATTTATTGTACTGAAGAATATTTCATTATTACAATTCTGGATGGATGTCATAGGTTTATTCATTTGTCTATTAACATAAATCTTGGTAGCTTCTAAACTTTAGTAATCATAAACAAAGCTGCTATAATCATGTGGTGTGGTTTTAAGTTTCTATTTGGATAAATACAAAGGAATTGGAAGACTGGGTTTTATGGTGAAAATATATTGCTTTGTAAATAAGAAAATGCTGGGTTGGCCTCCTGCCTTCCCACCAACAGTGAATGAGTGTCTCAGTGCTCCACAACCCACCTGCGCTAGCTGTCTGCATTCTGGATTTGGCCATTGTGATGGTTAGGTCATGCATCTTACTAATGTGTAATTCCCTGATGATATAAGATGCTGACCTGCCTTCGTGTGCTTTCCATATGATTCTATATATCTTCTCTCTTGAGGCATCCATTCAAGTCGTTTCCCAGTTTTAAAACTGGGTTGCTTATTTTCTTAGTTTGGAGGCTGAGATCTGTCTGTGTATTTTGGAAAACAGATGATTACTAGATGCATCTTTTTACAGATATTTTCCCCAGTCTGTGGCATGTATATCTTTCTCTTGGCATTGTTTTTCATAATATAGACAGTTTTAATTTTAATGAAGCCTAGTTTATCAACTCTTTCTTTAATGAATTCATTCACATTGTCTTTTAAAAGTCAGGGCCATTTCCAAAATCATGTAAGATTTTTCTTAGATTATATTCTACAATTACAGGTTTACATTTTGCACTAAGGTGTACTATGTATTCTGGGGTATAGGATATATTCTGAGCTAATTACAGTGAATAAGGTCTGTGCCTAGATTTGCTTTTTTTGCCTTTGGATGTGGCTATTCCAGACCTCTTGTTGAGAGTGCAGTCCTTGCTCCTGTGAAAGACCAGCTGCCTGCACTTATGTGCGTATATTTATGGGCACCCTACTCAGTTCCATTGTTCTATGTGCACCTCGCTCATGATTACTGTATTGTCTTTATTAGCGTAATTAAGACTTGAAGATGGGCAGGGCCAGTTCTCCAACTTTCTCGTCTCCTTCGATGTTGATTTGGCCAAAGAGGGTCTTTTACCTCTGCAATATATATATATATATATATATATATATATATATATATATATATATATATATGTGTGTGTGTGTGTGTGTGTGCATGTGTATGTATATGTATTCATTTATGAGAGATATTAGTTCCATTTTCCTTCTAAAAAGATCATTCTCCACTTTTGTTATTAAGGTGATGTTGAACTCATGTAGAAAAATACCTATCACTCTAATCTGTTTCTTTGTAGATTAAATAACCTTTTAAAAATATATGGAATTCCACCAAATAATTAAATAGATTTTTGCAGTATAAAACCATCATTTTACTTAGCAGTTTTTAAACTTATTCTTAAAATAATTCAGGAATTGAATATAAATCTCTCTCTTATTTAGCAAGCATAAAACCACACTTCTTGAAAATTTCGGTCATTTCCATGCAAATATGTTTTGAAGACTTTTTTTTCTTTTTAAGACAATCTTCCCATGGCTTATCTCACATAGTTAATGAGATTGTTCCAACATGTAGTACTTTGTAATAAATATTCAATTATTTCCTATAAACACATTAAAGTATTATCTGTGCTTCTAATTATCAGCAAATAGTTGTTTCCTCTTGACAGTCAGTGTTATTGAGCCTCATATGTTAATTTATATTTAACAAGGAATATCTGAAATATAATACAGTCCTTGTGAGGAATTTGTTTTGAAAAATTCTTCTGTTAAATCCAAAAAACAGTTTTAAAAATTATTTCTCAACATGATATAAACCTGTCAATTCGACGTAAAAATGTTTCAACCATATAAATAATTAAAAATTGTTCATCATCAGTATCAGAAACAAAACGATGCTTTTCATTCCCTACATTATGGCTCCTGATAGCACTGGTATTTAATCCATGCATATGCACTGTTACTATGTTTTTATTTAATCATTCACTAGTACTAGGGATGCAACACAAGACCTGGTACTGGCCAGGCAGCCTTCCACCACCAAGCTGCTCCCTCAGCTTCTAGGAAGTAATTTTTTTTAAAGCCAAGAATAGTTTCTTTGCATTTATTTTTTATACTTAAATTTGGTTTTTATAATCATTGCTGGATTTCAATCACATAGTTTCCATTTAATATCCTTAATTGTATTTCTCATGTCAGCACCAGTTCTCACATACAGTATTTCCTCAGATTTCTGTTCAAGTGTACAAAATTTACAATGGCAGGGCCGAAGCGCAGCAACCAGGCTGGAGGGAAGGAGGATGAATATGAGGCCCTGAGGGAATTTCCTGGATGGCCTGGACTAGTGGAGGGGAGAGCGGCTTTCTCGGTTCTTTCCAACATGGAGAAAGTCCAAAAGCACATTGGAGCTGAGGGGGGAATGCGAATTGTTGGAGTAAATCCAGTCCTATTTGCTCTTCTTTTTTTCCTTTCCCATACTCGCCCATTTTTCCAATTTAAAATCCTTTACTCAGAAGACAGATAAATCCTTCTAGGTTAGTTCCCATAAAGTTTGATTTGAAGTGATTTCTCAAAGGACGACAGCTAGATGACCAATGGGTGTATAAGAAATGCTTACCATCACCAATTGTCATGGAAAAACAAGTTAAAACAATAATAAGAATCCCCACACACCTGTTCGAGTAGCCGTGATGGAAACACATGCCAATGTGCACACACACACACAGGTGAGCACACAAACACGCACATGCACACACGCACATGCACACACAAAAAACCCACAAAAAATAGCAAGTGTCATTCAGAATGAGAAGAACAGGAACCCTTGCACATCCCTGGGGGCATATGAATGAACACAGCCACTGTGGCAAATATGGAGGTTCACCAGAAAAAAATTAACAAGAGGGCTGGAGAGATGGCTCAACAGTTAAGGTGCTTGTCTGCAAAGCCTATTGACATGGGTTTGATATATAAATAAAAATATTTTAAAGAAATAAAGAGGTAGAACTACCCTTCAATCCCATAGTTCTAGTAATGGAGTGTGTGCTCAGAGGAACTTAAATGAGTTGGTTGAAGAGGTCTCTACACTCCTTTATTTATTGCAGCACCGTTCACAATAGCCAACATATGAAGCAGCCTCAGTGTCCATCGGTGGGAGGATGGATAAGAAAATGTGCTCCATATTCATCGTGAAATACTATTCACCTATAAGATGAATGAAATGCTGATATTTATGAAAACATGATGAATCTCAAAGACATGAAGTAAAATAAGACAGGCACAGAAATACAAGAACTTTGTGACCACATGTATATGGAACATAACAAAAGTTTGTCTTGTAAAAGTAAGGAGTATAAGGGTGGTATTGGGCATTGCTGGAAGATATTGGTTAAAAGATTAAATTTTCGGGCTGGAGAGATGGCTCACTGCTTACCGGCAAAGCCTGATGGCCTGAGTTCAATTTCTTGGTATCCACGTAAGTAGTACACGCATTTGGAGTTTGTTTACAGTGGCAAGAGACCCTGATGCACCCATTCTCTCTCTCCTTTCTTTCTCCCTACTTGAAAATAAGAGATTGAAATATTCCTTTAGACAGGAGAAATAAATTTAACACATTTATTTATTTTCTTTTTTTATTGTCCATAATGAGTTACATTATTTAGTGAGTAAACAATGAGTTGTTATCCCCAATTCTCCAATGCTCCCCCTCCCCCATCCCCAAACAGCTGGATGTCCTCCTCCGTGGGTCATCTGGATCAGTCCTTGTGACAGGGGCCCATGGATAGCCTAGTATTCAGCCAGGTTCTCCTGGCCATGCCTCTGGATAGTCTCCTCCACCACGGCTCTCACAATCTTTCCGCCCCCTCTTCCGCTCAGTTCCCTGAGTTATGGTGGGTTAAGACATTTATTGTATAAATTGGTGGTTATGACAATGTATATTATTATTGAAAAAATTCTCAGATAATTCATGTCATGTTCCCACCATACATGATAACTAGAGAAAGCCCTAAATAGGTTGTCACCATATTTAGTCATTACATAATGTACATATACATGGAAATATCATGTTGGACTTAGGAAATACAGTTTATATTTGTCAGTTTAAATAATAAAATAATGTTACGAATAAAAATAACTTACTACCAAAAGATTTTGCTTAGAAGCATCCATATAAGAATTGAGACTCTAGAAGTGGTAAGAGCCACATAAGACTCTCTTCCCTTGTCTCTGGTGACTCTTCTCATGACATCTGCTGTTCCTCATGCATCTGCTCTATTTACACATCTACTAAATGACTTTTTGCTGTGACTTCTGCTTCTACCACTTCTGTGTCTGACTCTACACCCTGCTTCCAGCAGAGTCTGGAGGCTGATGGGAGTCCTGTAGAATGGTAATACAGTGGGATTTGTGTTTTATAAAGATGTGTCTGTCAGCACTGTTGGTAGTGGATTGCATGGGTATTATCAAAGCCTGGGAAATCATTTCAGAGACTAGGCAAGATATTGATGCAGAAAATGACATAAGACTGAAATTGAGGGCTGTCTGGCAAGTGGAGAGGCAGAAATGGACATAGAGCTGTTAGGGAAACAGCATCGAGTCACATGTACAAAGGACATCAGCTCCTCCATCTTACCTCTTTAAATAGTTTTCAAGACCAACCCTAGCATTGGTGTAGCCAAATAGTAAGTTCTTTCTACCAGTGCCTGACCACTGGTGTGCACAAGTGGATGAGAAGGCGGGCTGCCATACAGCTTCCTCCTTAGCATCTAGGGAGAACTATTTTAAGAACTCTCCAAACCTTATCTACCTGAAAACCTCTGTGATCAGCACTCCTCGCCTCCTACCCCATTCTTCCATATTCTGCTTTCCTCGGTCACTTGGCTCTCCCAAACCTCTTGATGAATATTAGGCAGAGACTCCTAAGATCCCCTCACGCATCTATGCAGTGATCTTTGTTAATTTCCTACCATGGTCAGAGAAAAGAGAATTATCCAAGAGGAATTTCTCCAGAAAACCTCAAGCACTTGTTACAGCTTCAAGTTGGAAGAGCAGAGTAGGAATACACAGGTACATGAGGTTAGCATTAAATTTTACCAAACTTCACCTTGTAGGAAAGAGACCAAGTTCCTCACAGGTTTTCACACTTACTCCTATGATCAATGGCAAGGGTGGAGAGAAGCAAGCTCTGCTTTCTGAGTTTGCCTCCCTTTCTGCTTCACCAGCAGGACATCCTAAATCAGCTTTTATTCTTCACTGTGTAAGCAACAAAGAAAAAATGTGTCAAAGGCTGGAGACATGACTCAGCATTTAAGGCTCTCACCTTTCAGAGGCTAACAACCAGGGGTTCCATTCCCCAGTACCCACATAAAGCCAGATGTGCAAAGTGGTGAACACATCTGGAGTTCATTTGCAGTGGCTGGAGGCCCTGGAGTTGCATTCTCCCCACCTACCCCTCTTTTTCCTTGTAAATAACTGAGTAAATAAAGTTTGAAGACAAAAATAGTGTCTAGTGCCGAAGAGTGGGCTTCAGGACCATCTCCCTGACTAGCCTAGAAACATGGTCACTGTTTGCTTGAGTATAGCTTGCTTTTCTACCCTAACTCGTTGCCCACTGATTTCTTGTTCTTAGCATGGACATAGGGGGCGAGAAGAGAAGAGCCCCTGAGTGGAGGAGGGAATGCTGTTGTGATGGTTATGAGGGATGGCCTCAAGGACACTATCCAACACTGGCATCAAGCTGCACCCATCTGTCTCCTCAAACACTCCATGTGGGGAGCTGACTATATTTCTGGTTTGTTTCTGGTCTCGTTATGAAGAAGCTCAGGAGAAAGAATAACTGCAGAGTGTGTCAGCACAAGCTTCTCAAGGGCTGGTAAACCAGACGGGAAAGGATGTACACATCCAAAGGTCTGTGGAGACACTTCAAGGTAATGCAGAAATGCAGCTGAGAACAATTCAACATGTCTTCTAATATCTAACACTTGAAAAAAGAAGTCCCAGTGTGCTGGTGTCAGGGCTCAGGGCTATCTTTGAGGGCTGAAACATGCAAAGGCTGCAAAAAATATATAAAAATAAAAAGCTGTCTGACATGTCTAACCTATGGCCGATGGGCCTCCTGCATCCCTGGAGAACTATGAATGTGGTCCAAAACCACAGTGTCATGTGCCAGTGTCAAAACTTTGGATCCCCCTCCTTGTCACCTTCCTCAAGACACTGACTTGAGGCTCTATTTGGACTTTTTCATCCAACCAAACTGGCTCCATTTATAAATAGCCTCCATCTTGGCTGTTATGTTGGGGCAGCTTACCAGAACAAAAGCACAAAAAGTGTCTGTTGTTTCAGTCGACTTGCCCATTGCCTCTGGCACCCAGAAATCCCGAAACGACTAAAATCATCAACCCACTCTTTGCCATTGACCTTCCTTGCTACTTGTTCCTCTGGGTGTGGAGGAATTCACGAAGTTTGCAATGTGCCTGAAGCAGGCGTGTTAGAAGGTGTTAGCAGCACCTTCTTCTTGGCATATGTTGACATATGCAGTGGCATTTTGAGGCAGTTTCCTAGGGCCCCTCCTAATTTGCTTTTATTTCCATCTTTCTTGTAACCCACAAAGATTTCACCAAACTTTCCTGTGAAGGGGACAGAAGGAATGAACGCTTCCTCTTTGAGCCATGGGTTCATTCAGTTTGAGTTGCTTCCATGCACATGAACTGTGGAGTTTCTTATAATATTATCCCAGATTCTATATCCCTGGGTCAGAAACACAAAGCTGCCCATGCAATGACCACTTCTTCCTTTCTAAAACCTCCAAAAGTACCTAAAATTTTCTTCAGTTTTAAAAAAATCGCCTAGTCTCTTCAATCTCCAGAGAGCCATATTTCAAGGCCTCTATCTGGTCTGTATTCTTCATGCACCACACAGAGAATCATTATAGCCTTCTTTTGTAATGAGAGTCTTGGGGTTCCTTGACAATACACCAGCTTACACCAATGTATCAATCAATTTGGGGTGTCCCAAGATCCTTGTCTTTATAAAGTCAAAGAATTGAAATCCATAGACCAGAGGGTAAGACTTAGAGAGACTTTATTAGATTAAGAGAAGAAAAGAGAAGAAAGTGCAGAGAGCTCGTTCAGAAGGCAGAAGAGGCTAAAAAGCCCATGTGGAAGTAGGGGTCACCTCTCCCCAATATGAGCCCAGCCCAGCTGAGACACTAAAGGGGAATCTGGAGGTTCAGGAGAGATGACCAGCCAAAAAGAGCCTGTGCCCACCCAATAAGGATCTATGAAAATCTTATTGTGGTAGGCCTTATCATCAGGTTCAGGTAAGTCTTAGAGAGAGCTAATTGGTCTGGCCTCAGGGAGCTGGCTTAGGGAGAGGGGAGAGCTGATTGGACAGGCTAGATCAGATGCTGAACTCTAGCTCTGCTGAAGTACACAGGCAGTGTGACATCAAGTTTTTGGTTCCCTCTTTGGGCCCTCTAACTAGCTACCTGAAAATAAAGTTATCTGATTAATTCCCCCTTACCTTCACAGAACCTGACTTATCAAGCTGGCCTTCTGCCATTCCAAATGAATTTTCTATCTCTGCAAAGAATGAAGCTGGGCTCTTTATTATTGTTGTTGCATTGAATTGTTGGTATTGCATTGAATCTGTATATTGTTTTTGGTACAATTGCCATTTTCACAATATTAATTCTACCTACCCAGGAGCATGAAAGCTCTTTCTGTCTTCTCACATCCTCCTCAATTATTTTCTTGAGTGTTTTGTGTTTTCATTATATAAGTCTTTCATATCCTTGGTTAGTGTTAAGCCAAGGTATTTGATTTTTTTTTGAAGCTATTGAAAATGGGACAGTCTCACGGATTTCTTTTTTTGTATCCTTGTAATTTGCACGCAGAAAGGCTACTGACTTTTGTTTATTAATTTTGTATCCTGCCACTTAGCTGAAGGAATTTATCACCTTTAGGAGTTTTATGGTACTGTCCTTCAGAACTCAAAAAATTAAGTAATAAAAAATGGTGCTGGGAAAACTGGATTTCTCCATGTAAAAGGATGAAAATAGATCCTTTCTCTCTCCATGCACAAGAATCAAGTCCAAATGATCAAAGACTTTAATATCAGACCTGAAAATCTGAATGTGCTCAAGGAAAAAGTAGGGGAAACACTTCAACATATTGGCATAGGCAACGACTCTCTGAACATAATCCCAGTTGCTCAGGAAGTAAAATCACTAATCAACAATTGGGACCTCATGAAATTAAAAAGGTTTTGTACAACAAAAGACACTTTGAATAGAGCAAAGAGGCAACCTACCCAAAGGGAGAAAATCTTTGCCAACTATACATCTGACAGAGGATTAATATCCAGGATCTACCAAGAACTGAAAAAAACTAAATAACAGAAAGTCAAACAACCCAATCAAAAAACGGGTTATGGAACTTTATAGAGGGTTCTCAAAAGAAAAAAAAATATGAATGAGCTAAAAACATCTAAACACATGTTCTACCTCCTTAGCATTCAGAGAAATGCAAATTAAAACTACTCTGAGATTCCATCTCATTCCTGTCAGAACAAATGACAATAAATGCTGGTGAGGATGTGAAAAAATAGGAACCTTTCTACATTGCTGGCGGGAATGTAAATTGATACAACCATTGTGGAAAGCAGTGTGGAGATTCCTGAGACAGCTGAAAATAGATTTACTATATGACCCAGCTCTACCACTCCTTGGCATATATCCTAGTGACACTAGTCACTACCTTAGAGATACTTGTTCTTCCATGTTTATTGCAGCTCTATTTACAATTGTTAGGAACTGGAACCAGCCAAGATGTCCCTCAACTGATGGATGAATAATGAAGATGCGGCTCATTTATACAGTGGAGTTCTATTCAAGGAAATGGATGGATCTGGAAAGGGTCATACTAATGAGGTAACCCAGGTCCAGAAAACTAAATGCTGTATGTTCTCTCTCACATAATGACTTACCCAGTAGCCATAGATTATTACTATAAAAATTTCAGTGCAAGAGATGGGATGCCTTCTAGTGAGTGATTGTCCAGGGAAGTCACTGAGGCCCCCAAAACATTACAGGCCATTGCCAAGGCTTTTGGTTGCCCACCAGAATGAGATGTTAAGACCCTATTGCTGAAGACCACATATGCTTGGCCTGCAGATCACTGAGAAATCAAGCTGGAACTGAACTGGAAACCTCCTCTCTGTTAAACAGCTGAAAGAAATCTGGTAAAAATCTATGACTGCATGCAGCCATGAGAAAGAGAAGTCATCAATGGGTAGTGAACAGCAGTGGACCTTGCAGGCTTAAGACTTACCAGCCAGGTCAAATGTGTCAACTGGGGCAATAGTGGCACATCTATTGTAGGGGAAACCAACTGCTCTCTAATTGGACTGAAGGCCCACTCCATGGGAGAGAAAGCATGCTTGGTACTGAAGACCTAGCCAAAAGCCTATGGCAGGGGAGTTCATGAACCCTAGGAGAGTAATGCCTGCTGTTGTTTGGCTAAATACATATATTAAGCCCACCAAACTGCCTTTTAAGCAGTATTTTTAAAAAATTGAGCATACCCATATCATAATACTACTCTCACTTTTGGTTAGAGAAGCTTCTCTTTTTCAGATGGCAGTGACCATTGGGATAATTCAAAAGACACCATAGTGCTGAGAAGAAGTGACAGTGGAGTGTTCAGTACTGGGACATCTCTGTCACACTTCCTGAGGCTCAGGGTCTATTTCAAAAGAGGTGGCAGAAAGATTGTAGCCAAAGGAAGGGGAGGACTGCTTGTAATGCAAACTTCCAGACACAAAATGGCCTTGATATTCATCACTTCAAAGTTCCTGATAATACCTGCACATAATGGGAGGGAAAGATGATGACACCGAGAGGGAAGAGATATGGGGAGGATAGGAGGGAATCATAATAGTTTATTGTCTATAATTATGGAAGTTCTCAATAAAAAGTTAAAAACTAATCAGACTCCTCACTCAAAATTGGGGCAGTGAACTGAACAGGAAATTCACAAGGAAAAAATACAAATGGCCAATTCTCACTTATGAAAATGTTCAGCCATCCTTAATCATCAGGGAAATGCAAATCAAAACAACTATGAGGTTCCACCTTTCTCCAGTTAGAATGACAATCATTAAAAACAACTACCAACAATGGATGTTGGCAAGAATGGGGGAGGGAAAGGAAGGAACCCTCATTCTCTGCTGGCGGAAATGCAAACTTGTACAACCACTATGGAAATCAGTGTAGAGGCTTCTGAAAAAGATGAAAATGGAGCTAACAATGGACCCAGCTATTCATCTACACACAAGGCTTCTTTCTTCAACACAGTGACATTTGCTCAACCATGTTTATATCTGCTCAATTCACAATAGTTAAGATTTGGAATCAACCCAAATGCCCATGGCTGGACAAATGGCTATCAAAGTTTTGGTTCATACACACCATGGAATTCTACTCAGCGGTAAGGAAAAATGAAATTTGCAGGAAACTGGATGGACTTGGAACAGATCACATTCAGGGAACTCACACAAGAACAGAGAGACAAAGGCCACATATACTCCCTCATCTGAGGTTCCTCATCAGGTTAAGCTTGCATAGTAAGCAAGCCTGGCATGAAAATTGAGAGACAGACAGTGGGGATGGCAGGGATTGTGGGGAGGGAATGGGAGGAGTAGGGGAGATACACACAAAGCTAAATCCAAAATGAGTTGATACCACAGTAGGCTAAATGATATAACCCTCTAGAGGAATTTGGGGATATCATCTTGTAAGAAGAGCCCTGAAGGAGTGGGATGAAGCCTAACTCTAGTACAATTGGCTCTGGCTTATAACTTGCTGTGTCAGAAATTGGTTACTTCCCATATTGATCTATTGATCAGAGAAACCTATGAGGTCCCCAAAACAAGACAGGCCTCTTTCAAAGCACTTGATTACCCACCTCAGGCAAAAGATAAGACTCTATTGCTGAACATGCCCTAGGCTTCTCTCACACAACAGAGACCCCATTGGAACTTGGTAGGGAGCCACTTCCCAGATGGTAAACCCATGTAGTGCTGGAATACTCTAAATGAGCTGCCAGGGGAAATTGGCCAACAATGTCCAGAGAAAGCAGGGGACACTGTTATATGACAGAGACCAGCATGGCAAGAATTATTCACCTGTGCTACAGTGGCACTTAACCTAGGTGGGTAATTAATGGCTATTTGATTGGTTAAGAGATCCACTCAGTGACAAGGAACCATTAGCTGGAACTGGGATCCAAGGAAAATTCCAATGTAGACCAAGAATCTAGACCCCAAGGGGAAGCCCACACTAACCATGGGCCTAAAGAATGGTCATACCCATTAAAATCTCACCAAATTAACAATATTTGTCCCATTTAACCTATCTTGATCTCACTCTCCACTGGAGAATCTGTTTGTATTTTTCAGAAAGCAGCCAGAACTGTGGACATCCCAATTCTGCCAACAAGACCTGAAATAGCTGACTCCCAGGCAGGAGATGAACATCTCCTAACACATCATTTAGACCCAGGTGAAATCACAGAGGAAATTGTAAAATGAGCAGGAGTGCTGTTTCCACAGGTAACGACAACCCAAGCAAAGGTAATGGAGACAGACCCTGAGACTACTCAAAACAGTCCAAAGTGCACTAAAGCAGACTTAATACTCACCCATTGTGGCTCAGGGAACTTTGGGAAAGAGGGGGTGGGAAGATTGTAAGAGCCATGGTGGGGGGAATATTCAGAGGCAGTGCCTACCCCCACCCCCAGAAAAACTGTCTGCTGCTTGCACAACTCATAGCCCTCCATCCCAGAAGCATTTTGGCAATCCCATATAGGAGGGTCCTAAGTGGAATAGGGGCAGGAAGGAGGAGAATGGGGGTACCAACACAAGACTTGTACATATGGAGATTCTACTTATTAATAAAAAAAGAGAAAGAAATTGACTCTCGGAAGTTACAACCTGCCACAGTAGCCAAGCAGTTCCAGTCATTTAATATATTGCTGTATTGCTTGGCTGCTGAAAGGAGCAATTTTTCTATTTCTCCTATACAAGCTAGTGGTGATCTTTGTTAGAAACCTACACAGCCTGCCTATTTATTGTCTGTGTCTCTCTGAAGTAGGGTTACACTCATCCCTGCCTGGAAAAAAAAACCAAAACAAAACCTCACAGTTCAGCGGAGCCCTGCTGTCTCATTTGGTTAATTACAATGCTTATTTTTACCAGTACCCAGCAGCCTATCAGTGAAGGTGCATTTTTAGAAGAAATCAAACAAATAAGAGAATGCATCCTTAGATCACAGACACAGATCTCCTGCTTTGTTTGTACAAAATGGAAAAAATGTTCATCACACCTACGCACTTTTTACGTTTAATCCACTTACAAAATTTTGTAAAGAAATTATGTGCTTATTGATATTTTAAATTGCAACTAGAATTTTATTCTTGGGAATTAATGCAAATACCCTCCAAAATATTCTGTAATGATATTTTAATACTTTATGATGGTTTCATAATGGAGAAAAGAAGTAAAAAATATATAGGGTTGGGGGTACGGCAGGCAGGAGAATGACAAAAAGATAGTAACAGTAACCCAAGGAGGACTTTAATACAAGAAAATGATGACTTTACTGCTGAATTCTTCCAAACACCTAGGGAAAGAATAAATATTCATCTTGTTGTGAGTCTAGGGAGATGGGAAATATTTCCCAACTAGTTTATGAGGTCATCATAACCCAGATTAAACAACAACAACAAAAAGACAAGAACATTATAATAAAAGTAAATTAGGGTCTGGGAAGGTGGCTCAGTGGGTAAGAGCACTTGTTGTTAAGTTTCATCCCAGCATCCAGCTAAAAAACCAGGTATGGGCTGCAAAGATGGCTCAGCAGTTAAGGCTCTTGCCTGCAAAGCTTAACGATCCAAGTTCAATCCCCTAGTACCCATGTATCTCCAGATGCATACGATCTGGCATCCGTTTGCAGTGGCTGGAGGCCCTGGCATGCCCATTCTACTGTTTTTCTTCTATCTCTCTCTGTTTTCAAATAAACAAATAAAAATATTGCTTTAAAAGCCCCGGTCTGAATGCAGAGGCCTGTAAATCCCCATGCTAACAGGGGCAGAAACTGAAGAGCTGCTGGGGCTTTTTGGGATTTATTGGTCAAATGAGAAATTCCAGGTTCACTGAAAGGCTCTGTGTTAAGAAAATAAGGTGAAAGATTTATAGAGAAGAACAGATGATATTCTTCTCTGGCCTTCACTCAAACACGTGAGGGTTACACACCTCCCATACATAACACACACACACACACACACACCTCCAAAAACAAAAATGAAAAAAATTGATTAGATATCTATATGGGAAAAAGGAAAGTTGACTTTAATTCACATTAATTCCAAATAATGTACAAGCATTAAAATAATAAAGCTATATAAAAATAGAATATTTGATAATCATGTGTAAAGAAAATACTTCTTTTTTTGTTTTGTTTTTGTTTTATTCAAGGTTCTGTCTCCAGGATGACCTGTAGTCCCAGGCTAGCCTCAAACTCACGGTGGTCCTCCTACCTCTGCCTCCCAAGTGCTGGGATTAAAGCTGTGCACCACCATACCTGGCTGGAAAATATTTCTTTTTTTTCCTTCTTTTTTAAATAAGTAGAAACTTTGTATGGATGAATCATGTGTTGGCACCATCATTTCCCTCCTACCTGCCCCCCTTCCATGGATGCCTCCTCAGTGGGAAGGCTGGTATTCACCACAGAGTTATGACAACAGCAGTTAGTCATTGTGTGAGTGGGGTGATGCAATCCTCTGGATGGTCCCTCCCTCTCTGCGGCTCTTACAATCTTTCCATCCTCTCTTCTGCAAAATTCCCTGAGCCATGGTGGGTGTGATTTAAATATTTAGTGTTGAGCCCATAGCAGCTTTGGGATTTCTGCTTTGGAATGTTTTGAGTATCCTCAGTGTCTGTCTCCATCACCCTGGCGCCGGTTGTCAGGCTCCCTGTGGAAGCAGCACTCTTGCTCATCTCGACAATTCCTCAGTGGTCTTACCTAGGGCCTGGCTGATGTGTGAGGGGTGGTTCATCTCCTTGGTTCTGCCTTCCTCAACAAGCATGCTTCCTCCGAGGCTCCCTGACCCCAGAGAGTCTGGAAAATATTTCTTAAAGGAGACACAAAAAAATAATAAAGAACAATAATAATAAAGTAGATTTTATCCTTTCAGAAGATAGCATTAAAGCAAAAGGCAGCAGAAAGGGAAGGAATTTTTCAATACATGTATTCCCCAAAAGACTAACATCTAAAGTATATATAAAGAAAGACTCTAGCAAATAACATAAGAAATATGACATATGACAAATAACATAAGAAATAACATAAGAAATGACAAAACAATTTTAATGGTTAAAAACCATGAACGATCATAAAAGAAGTCACCCAAGAGTTCATTAAGAACCTCACAAAGACCCATTAGGTACTCAAGACCAAAAGCTAATAGGAAGATGTAAATTAAGACCTCAGTGACATATCGTTACTTTCACATGTATGGCTAACTTGTGTTTTTATGACGGTATGAGGAAGAGAAGGTATGAAACAGCTACAGCTCTCATCAGTGCCGGTCAGCACAAGTACTTTGGAGTGGATTTATACCATTTATTAAAGTTAAAAATGAGCATTCCCTACAACTTAGCTGCTGTTTAGGAACCTCTCCCAAACAAATGAGTACATTTGTCGTCTAAAAAAAAAAAGCCAGATCAGAAATATCCTAGCAGTATTATGTATCACATGTATGTAACAACCCACAACTAGAGGCACCTCAAATAACTATGAGCAGAGGAATGGTTTCGTTATAACATATTTATAGAGTGAATTATTTTATAGTGACAAAAGTATCAACTATGATATATGCAAATATAGTGATCATTTTATGGGAATTATGTTGAACTTAAAAGTCGGTACCAATATGTATATTCTATATTCTTTCATAAAGTTCAAAGAAAGGCAAAAAACCTACACTGGTTGGATTTTCTTTTTGCTTTTGAAGGGCCAAAGACAGAAACCAAGGCATTACATGTGCTAGGCAAATTCTTTCTTTCTTTCTCTCTCTCTCTGAAGTAAAATACATATTTTTTCTCAGATCATTTTCACATGCTTACTTGATACTAGTTAAACCATTGTTTTAATATTCCCAATGTGTTTATGTTCCAAGTTTTGATGATTTTGACTGTTAACTAAAAATATCATTTACAAAGATAATAAAAAAACACCTTGGAGAAAGAAGAGTTTTCTCTATCTGGAGATTGAGAAACTGGGTCATTATAAAATGCTTGCTCTAGCCGTTTTATTGTTACAGGATGTAGATAAGGTCTTTGATCAGCTTTGAATTGATATTTGTCCAGATGAAAGATATTGATCCATTTTTATTCTTCTGAAGGTAGATATCCAGTTTTGTCCCCACCACTTGTTGAACAGAAAGTCCTTTTCCCATTGAAAGTTTTTGGCTCCTGTATCTGCTAAATTCTTTTGTCAACTTGATCAGATTATGGATGAAGCAAGAGGCACACCTCTTGTGGTGGGTGAGTGTGTTTCCAGGAAGGATTGACGGAGCGGAGAAGACCTTAACCTAGAGTGGGCAACTCTTCAGATGGTGAACTATACATCAAGAAGTTCTAAAAGAAGGCAAGGTGTTTCGCCTGGTTGTCTATGCTACTCGCTGGTGTGTGCATCTATCTGCCTTGTTGCCTTGGGCATTAAAACCCAGTTTCAGTTTCCTTCCAGTGTAGAATGAAGACCAGTGGCTCTAAGAATACTCCAGGCTTTCAGTGCCAGATTTGGACTGCTGAGGCATCCACCCTTGCAGACAGAAAAGCTATCAGGTTCTACTGGCTTTTCTGACTCACCAGTCTGTGGAGAGTTGGGCTGCCCCTTTATAGCCAGATCCATTCTACTAATATAGCTCATTTGTCAAAAATTAGGTGGCCAAAGCTGTATGGTTTATTTCTGGATCTTCTATTCTGTTATATTAGTCTACATGTCTATTTTGGTGCCAGGAACATTCTGCCTTTGCCACTATCTCTCTGTAGTATAATTGGAGATCAGGTATTGTGATGTCTATAAACTGTAGTTTTTCTCCTTAGGATTGCGTTGGCTGTCTATGGTCTTTAGTCTTTCCATATGAAATCTTGAATTTTTTTTTATTCAATTCATTAAAGAACCACATGCGAATTTTGATGGGGATTGCATTGAATCTGTAGATTACTTTCAGTAATATAGCCATTTTCACAACATCAATTCTAGCTTGTAAAGCCTGCATGTATGTATGCATGTATGTATGTATGTATGTATGTATGTATATAGATGGTACAAATCTGTACAGAATCTAAAAAGCTAGAATGGTCACCGAGAGTGGATAATGAGAGATGACAAAGTAAGGGAATAGAGCAAGAGTAAAAGGACACATGTGACATTGAAACAGAATGAGGTGGGGAGGGTATAAGGGGGAGAGGAGAGAGAAGTGGGAGGAGAATCAACTAAAATTTTATTTTGGAATGCTGTAATAATACATAAAACTCTGTGTGATAACTAAAAAATAAATAAATAAAATTCTTGCTATGTTCATCCAGTGTCTGAATTCTACCTGACAAGATAATAAGGCAAAAAAATTGCTAACATTTTCTGCTTTTGATCAAAACCATGCAGAATTCATTCAGATCAATAAAACTCGAAGCATCTCTGATATTAAACATGATTGTTTCATCGCTTTGTACAGCTTGTTATTAATCATGACACAGCTCAATAAAGGGAAGTGAACTGACACATTTGTGTATGGAAAGGATTTGAATTTTCACAGCTCAGGGTATTGATAGCCTTTCCAAATCCACAAGGAAAATATGACGTATTAGCGATGAGTGACCAAGAAAAATTAGTTTTATTGCAACCAATTATACTGGTGGGGAGTACCTCTGAAGGTTTTATCTTTTCTTTGTTTATTTGTTTCTTTGTTTCTTTCCATCCTTCCTTCCTTCCTTCTTTCCTTCCTTCCTTCTTTCTTTCTTTTCTGGAATCTTCTAAATTTTCCCTCTCCACTTCCTCTCCTCCATCTCCGTCTTCCTATGATGCCTTTTCCCCCACCTTGCTTTCCATCTCCCCAACCCCTTAAGTAGAGTTGGCACCTATACAAATTGTTCATGGTATGTTCCCATTATTTATCTGTATCTAATTCATTTTATGGGTTAGGGCACTGGCTCTTAATCTATAGCTTTAATCTTCCACTATATCACTCTATCAAAGTCAACCAACAGCATCTTGGTTTTGATTAGTATTTGCTCATATTTCATAACATGGCTGGTGAACTGGAGCTGGCAGTCAACTCTTCCACCATATTAGAATACCATCCTAACATCACCGCCTTGTGTCAGGGCTCTATGCTTCATGTGCCACTGGACATAGTGTCCTCCCTGCCCACTGGACAGTGGGTGGCCAGTTCTGATATTCTTATTGGCTGTATTCTAGGGCCCTCCTGGGTTGTCATCTCTGCATGCAGAAATCAACTTATATAAGGATAGGGTCGACACACAACTTGAGACAGAAATGTGTCAAATTGTGACATAAGATGGCAAAACCTTTGCTCATCTCCTGGGAGCTTGAGAACACAGGGCTCTTCAGAGCAGGGCCACAATGGTCCTTATTGCCTTGGTGAATGAGTTTATAAAAGGGGCTGTCTGCTGCTGAGGCAAACCTTGAAGGTACCACTGCTTTTCTGAAAGGGAGGAGTGTTTCCAGCATTGAGATCAATAAGCCCAATATAGACTAGGACATGTCAGAAAAGATCGTGGTCTTCAAAAAGGATTCCAGATGTTGTTGGAAAGACTAGACTTCATTCCATCTTGATCATAATCTGCAGTCCAGAGTGTGGGCCAAAGATTTTTCATTTGCTTAGCAAAATACACCTAAATCTCATGAATTTATATACTTGATGGACTGTGAAGTAATCAAGAGAGGTTTTAAAATGTAGTTTTGACAGATTTCTAATTTGATTGTCAAGAAACTTTACAGGTGAGAAACAGACTTTGAAGGAAAATGATGTAACTCCAGTGATATAATTCTAAGAAATAGTATTTAATATCACTCAGAAAATAACTGAGGGAGGAACCCATAGTATCACCTAGAAATGCTTGACCCTGCATTGATTTCTGACCCCCCCGGAGGTCAGCCAGATACTAGAATCTGGGGATCATTTTCCAAATACCTGATCCATCTACCTCCTCCCTGATTAGGGCCTAATGGTTGCTGTGCAAATTAGTGTGCTCATTTGATTTTGAAGATATTCTTGGAGCTCTTCCCTTTGTTCAATTAACTTGATTAGAACTCGTCAAGTGACATATTTCCTTTTCTTAAATTCACGCCACCCTGAAATATCCTCACACAAAGTTAAGTCTAACGTTTTGACCTTGGTCAATAAGAGTGAGGCAATGCCCCAATTTTCTTCATTTTCTCATGTTTTTTCTCCTTTCTTGTCTCCTCCATGAGGTATGAGCACCTTGAGAGGTTAAATAAAATCTAACCTTATTTCTGTTACCATTAACAGCTGGCACATATTCACCAAGTAAGCTAGACCCTAGAGCGCAAAGGAGCTGGGCAGTTGAATATAAGTCTACAGTGTAGCTCGTGAATACACCATCCTGAGGGCCTTTTTAATTAATCCCAGTGAGAAGGCTCAAGGACATGGTATCAATGAAGCAGAAGGCAGTAAGCCAATGCGGGCATGTCATCATGAGATTCTTCTCCTTCCTTCCTCAACAAACACTTCCCTGCGGTTTTTTCCATATGGACAGTCACAGTGTGGCAGACATCATGCCTTCCTCTACCTCCAGAGGAAGCATTCAAGTTGAAAAACCTATCTATCGGTTAGGGACAATGAAAATGTAGCCTGAGGATAACTAACTCTGAGCCCCACACCTCTGCAAGAATCATTATGGCACGGTTCACGGAGCTTCAGGGGTCTCAAAGTTCTCTAGAACCATGATATTAAGTATATATGTTCTAGACATGCATGCTTCCTGCTGATTAACAAGATCCTCAGTTGCAGAAATCCCCTTGTTAGAGATGCCAGAGAGCTGAACCAGAGGGATGGTAACTAGTGAAACAAAATGCACCCATGAATATTTGATGGGCAATTAATTCAATAATCATGAGAAAGCAATAGCAACAAGATATTTAATAAACATCAGTAAAAGCGGGGCTTTAGCCACTAAGAAAATATCCACCAATAACTGAATGAGCAATCCAATTCTATCACAATAAGTGGAAGCATTACTCCAGTTTATGACTATTTCACAACAATAACATAAGAACTACTCAGCAACTATTTGTTTCAACCAAGTGAGATGAACGTATTGGTTTTGTTCATATGTTTGATCCCCTGTTTCTTCCTGAGCTCAACCCTGTAACCTCTAACAATAAGCGAAGGTCGTTGTGGAAAGATTTCTGAAGTTGCTATGTCCTATATCCTAGAAGTTTCTGCCTGACCTGTAAATCCACTTCAGCTGATGTTGGTTTTTATTTTTTCTTGTTAATAAGTAGTACACACTCTACAACGTATTCATATAATTCCTCTCAATGTTTGTGTAGTTCAAATGATCCTGCATCTAAACATCAACATTCTGATTGAAGTTATAACAAAACATGTTTTCTGGAATATAATTATGACTTCATGCAATCATACTGTATAATCATTATGTAATCAACTCCTTTGTAATCATAACGTTAATGACTGCATAATATTTCATTGGAGACTATAAGTCATCTAACCCTTCCTTTGTTGCCAGACAAATCACTAGCAAATGGAAGTTGATCAAATAAAGTAGAAAAAGGAATCTTTGTCATTAAAATTTTGATCATATTTTGAGCTAGAAATCAAGCATTCCTGACACACTGGTACATACAGCCAACTGAGTGTCAATTCTTTACAAGACTGACCATTTCATCAGATTCTCTCATACCTCTACCATATTTACTTTTGATCAAAGAATCAAATCTTGGGGCTTATATAGGAAATTCAAAATTAGACCATGTTTCATTATCTGTGAATAATCAGCCTTTTACATTGCTCATTTGCCTATGACATTCATGATGTTTGACTCACCGATTCAGGCATGATATTAATAGTTGCCTATATTGTCTTCTCTCTCTCCTTCTCTTCTCTTCCTCTCTCATTCTTTCTTTCCTGCCTTCCTTCATTATTTTGATTTTTTAAAATTTCAATGACTACTTTTCCACTTTCATGATTTCTAAACATTTTTATGTCCATTTTCTATTTTTTACTGTGTCTTTTAAATTGTATTTATTTGTGCATGTGAATATTATAATTTACTATTTCTTCACTAAACTATTTGAAAATTCTACATATGCTTATTTAAAGATATTCTACTGTTGTAAATATTACTTTAATCTAAAGGACAACCGGTGTCTCTTGATCATTTTGTTATTAAATATATTAGTCAGAGTTTTCCAAAGACACAGAACCAGTAGACCAAATCAGGTGCACACACACACACACACACACACACACACACACACACACACACATATGTATATGTATAGAAACAGCAGAGAGAGGGAGAGAGAAAGGTTAATTGATTATAGGAACTGCTCTATACTATCATGAAAGCTGAGAAGGTCCATGATCTGCAACTTGCAAGCTATGGAACCAAAACGAGCCCTGGAGTGAGTTGTAAGGTCTGAGAACTAGGAACACTGATGTTCATGGGCTGGAGAATACAGAAGTCATAGTTCCATCTGAAAGTAAAATTTCCCTTTCTTCCATCTTTTGTTATATGCACACTCTCAAGAAATTGGTGAAGGGATACAGCGCTGGAAGAAAAGTCAACAACATTCCTACCTATCACTGAATTCTCTGAGCTAAATAATCAGCCATCCAGGCAAGATGTGCCTACTGGTACAATAGTGGCCTGTCTGTTATATGGAGCAACTTTCCTGTAATTGGATTTAGATAGAAATCCACTACATGGGACAGTATTCATTTCTGGTGCTGAAAACCCAGTCAAAAGCCTAGGGGTGGGGAGGTTATAGATTCTCAGGAAGAGGCTACTGCTATTTTTTTTGTTGTTTATTTTATTTTTTGATAAATAGATATGCTGTGCCTATTAAATTACCTTCAAAATATTTATGTTTATGCCCATAAACTAATGTTGTTCTCACTTTTGGTCAGGAAAGCTCCTTTTTGCATTTGCCAGTGATTACTAGGGTGACTCAAAGCTCACTAAAGTGCAGAGAAGTAACAGGTGCATGCTCAGCACTAAATGAGCTATTTCTGTAATTCTCTCCAAGATTCAGGGAACATGCAGAAGAGATGGTAGAAAGAAAGCCAAAAAATGGGGAGAGGTACTTTCAAAGACTGTCTTTTGACACAACTGTTACCTGCAAAAAGTCTGCATAATATTGCGCCCATCAGCATGTCCTTGTGGATGACAGAGGAAAGCAAAGAAAAAGAAAGATCTCAGAATCATGGAGGGACTAGCTGGAAAGAAGGCATTCAATTGAAGGGGAAATGGGGGAGAAAAGAGCATAATGGGAGGGGGTTATGATCCAAGTACATTATGTATATTTATGAAAACTGTCAATACAAAAAGTTTTAAAAATTAATGATGATCATAATCTTCCTTACTTGGTCTTCTGATTCAAATGTTAGTCTCTTCCCAGAACAACAGACACATCAAGAAATATTTAACCAAGTATCTTCCGTCATTTAGCCCCATCAAGATGACATAACATTAAAGGGCACTGATGGATTTCTGAGATGAAATGGCTTTATACGTTTTTTGATCGTGTATGATGAAATTTTTGGTTGTAGGCTCATTTTGTATGAGACGTTTTTAATTTTCTGTTTTTACATTTTTCTCCCTGTCTCTTAGCTAACCATTTGCCTTTGTGTTATATTTTATTCTAGAATTTTTACTTGATTAAGATAAGATATGAATTTTCATCAAGTACCTCTATAATAAGCTATCTCTTTATCTATAATACAATTTTATCTATAATACTATTGTTTATTCTCTCAATGTCACTATGATTAGGTTCAAATATGTTAAAACATAATTTTTTTTTCATTTTGTGAAGAATTGATATCAACATTTATCAACTTCCTAACTATGGATTGTGTAATTTTTTTCTATTTTACCAGGTCCTTTTTTTCCATTTATCAGCAAACATTTGTAGTCAAGTGTCTTCTGGGGTAATTATCCTTCCACTACTCAAAACATGATTCTTGATCAATATTACTGAATTAAGATTCCTAGAATGTGTCCAGGATGTAAGAACATTAAGACTCGATGTGATAAATCTCTTCAGTCCTCCAAGGTCTTTTCTATAATTAATGCCACTCTTTATTTGTTTCTTGCCATTAAAGATTACCCTGAGCTCTGCTTTGGGCTCTGTAATACATGAGTGCATCTCTCTCGATGGGATGGATGGCTATTTTGATAATTTAGACCTACATCTTCTTGGACCAATTTCCTTTAGTCATCTGTTTCCTTTTTTAAGGACACTGTCAAGGCCCAAGGCCAGAAACACATGGCTATCATCCAAGAGCAGAGTTGGTCTACAGGGTAGAGCAGCAGAAGTTGATGGATAGCATGTGTGGCTGTGTTTGTGCATGCTAGTAACACCTGCTGAGAACTTTTGGAGGAACAAATCACTTCTCATAATTGTTAAGCTCTATTTCCCTTTCACTGAATTTTGATGACTATAAAGAATTTGTTCTTAATGCTAATTGTTTGAGAAGGGCACTTACCAAAAATGTTTAAAACGTGGAATAATTCTTAATTGTTTCCTGAAGTGATCATATCTCCCTTAGTGGGATATGAGTCTTTGTATGCATATACAGGGTCACATATATGTTTGTGTTTTCATAAAGTTCAAACGGAGTCAAAGTTTCAAGGTTAACAAAACTCACACCAAATTAAAACAGGAGAACATCTCATTAGGCAGGAAGGACAAGCTAAACGGTCTTGAAGTGAAATTTGTGCTACATGGGATTATCTCTTTTGAAGCTACAAAAATCAATTTGTCACAAGATAAAACATCTTCATCAAAGCCTTTTTAATTAAACTAATTTGTTATAGCACCCCACTGCCCTAGATACAGTATTCACAAAGACTTTTTAATAACTTTAAAAACAGATTCCAATAATTGTTCTTAAATTTCACAAACAAATAATCCCCAAATCCAATAGATTAAAATGAGTTATTGTAAGAAAGAACTTCTGAAATGCTACTCATTCTTCAGTGGTTACACTGTGAGACATTTCAAGGGTCAGGAGAAGACACACCAAAGACATTCAGAGGATGCTTTTGCTTGAATTATGCCCTTGTAGTTTGCCACAAATCATTCATTTGAAACAAAAATCTTTGAAGGATTTAAACAGTAATCTGAAGCTTTGACTCAGTTTATACTATTATTCAGAGAAAATTCTGCTGTTCTGTGAAAAAAATCATGGACGCAGGAAGCAATGAATATGCTTGTATTGTTTACTGGAACATTTGAGAGACAGGTCTTTAATGGTCAGAGGACATTCCTTGTTTAGATATTAACTTTCCACAAATGTAAAGGATCCATTTTAAAATATGTATTAGGTGTTCCTTTCATTCTCAAAGTCTAGATATTAAGTGAGCTCATGGCTATTTCTCTGTGTTCTAAAACATTCCTTCAAGCATTCCTTCTGAGGATTTAAATGTATTTAACTTTCCTTAAATTAAATTTAATAAATAACTCCTGATTGAAAATGGTCAGTGATTGGAGTAGATGTTCAGATAAAAATCATCCATCCTTCATGCAGCTGCTCATTTCTAAAAAAAAAATCTAATACTATCACCTTCTTCAAATCGTTCTTTTATTCTTAAATATAAGCTTTCTTCATTTCAGTTTTCATTTGAATGTCTTACCCAATTTCATCATAACTCATGATAGCAACCCGGCTAACCCTAAACAAATACAAAAGAGAAATAACACATAGCTTCTAGAAGTTTCTGAGGGCATGCCAGGCATGGAATTCCTGGGGAGGATAAGTAGTCTTTAGTTCTTAGAACTGGAATTGATGTTAGCTTACAGTGATTCATACTCTTACATTGTCTGCAATATGCTTAAAGGGTTTCATACCTCATCTGGATAAACCAGTCCAATTCCAAGGACTTTGTTATCTTTCGTGACAGAACAGTGTGTTTTGAATCATAGTAAATATATTTACAAATGACCTTAATTCTCTAATCCTAGGTTTGCCCTCACGTAGTTCTGTCCAGTGATTGGACCTGCTGGATTTACATAATGTCTATTCTGTCTCCATCATGACAGCTTTTTAAAATGTTTGAAGATAGCTAAATTTGGGCAGTCTTGAATGTTATTCCCCTATCCTTTCTGAATGTTCTTCAGTTTGCCTATATCTCTCAAAATGTGGCTTTCTAAACAGAGTTTTGGAGAGTCTGATCAATTGCAACTTGTGTTTTTGTTACTCAGTGTGAAATTTGGTTTTTATTAATAGTGATGTTATATTGTTTCACCCTGAAGTTCACAGTTGATTAAACCCCTTGGCCTTTTTATCTGTGATGTTGATCTAGTCATAATCTTCTATTTATCTTTTTGGAATTATATAAAAGAATTTCCTTTTCTCTTTTTGTACCAAGTTTAATTATTAAAGATAAAATCAGAAAGCACTTTAATTCTACTGATCTAAGCAGGTCAAGGCAACTATTTAACAGCGTCTCTTGTCTTCCTCATGTACTAAGTAGTACTCATAACACAGATACTAGTTTGAGTTACTTATCTTCACATTATGTCTTCAGTATGTTTCCATATTTCTAAAGTATTAATCCATTTATAATCTATAACAATTTCCATCAAGGTGATCTACGACAGTTTATGTATTTCTAGTTTTTATTATTGTGACTACTCTTAGTGACAGCAAAATGTTCCTGAGCCTGAATGCACCTGACCCTTTGGATGTCATGATCATCAACTCCAGTGACAGGCAGAGACCATGGTGTCCTCTGAGAGTGTCCATGCAATCCCCATCCTCAAGACCATGCTACAGACATCAGCCTATGCCCCCAGCCTCAGCAGCCAATGCCATTTCCTGGCTTATCATCCCCCGGCTACAGGGATCCTAACCTCTCCTGGAGCATTGAGAGAATCTACTGGTCTTTATTTCTAAGCTTAGAACGTTGTTAATTTGGGGAAGCTGTCAAGACTGGAATTTCACTGTCACTCTTACTTTAAAGTTTAATCTCATTAATTTTGACCCATGAATCCACCTTTGAGGATTTGTCTGAACATGAATTTTTCCTTAGTATATGCATAATAACAAGTTTATCATCTAAAACATGAATAGTTCTTGTATTTTTATTTACTTTACTGAGTCAAAATTAAAATCTACTCAGGGTCGCCTCTGTTTTTGTTTTGGTTTCTGTATTTGCTTCTCTCTCTCTCTCTCTCTTTCTCTCTCTCATATTCACTTGTGTATGAGTGTTCATATGTGTGTGAGCGATGTGTGTGTGTAGGCCAGAGGTCAACAGCTGGTTTCTTTCTTTATTATTTACCCACATGTTTTAATACTATCTTTCTCTAAACCTAAAATTCACTGATTAGATGAGACCAACTAGCCAGACCAGCCCTGGGGTTCTTGTCTCCATCTCCCCAGTTCTGGTATTTATTACAGGTACATGGCACCATGCCTGGCATTTTTAGGTAGGCACTGAGATCTGAACTCAGGAGCTCCTGTGTGCACAGTAAGAACTTTTCCCACTGACCATCTTCCCAGCCCTCTTTGTATTTAAAAACTCCCTGAGTCCATATTGCTGAACTATACCCAGTCCAAATTTCTCTTATCTATTGTGTTCACAGATACTTGAAAAATGTGAAAAAATGCCTACATGAAATCCAGGTAGCTTACTTATATTTACCTAATAAAACATGGTCCATGTTAATAAAAGGAAACTATGCTCTGAGAGACTTTATGACACGTGGTGTGTGTGTCTAAATCTGTTGATGTTGGAAAGTGTGCTTGGACATCCCTATTGATCTGTACTCCACCCGCATAGTCCTGTGGTTTTCAGTAGTAAGCTCCCATGTTTTAGAGTTTCTCAAAGTTGTTCGGAGTTAGTAAATTTTCTCAGGAGCACCATAAATATTTTAGAGGGCAGAATTGACTGTTACTTTATTCAACTCATCAAATGTCTTTTGATCATTGGATAATGTATAAAAATAGCCCTCCAGTAAATATTGTATTGTAAGTGGACTTTTTCCAAAGTTATATAGAAATGCTTGAAGTTATTTCGATAAGAATACAGTGGAAACAGTTTTTTTTTTTCATAACAAAAATTGTGCTGCCTTCACAATTAAGCTGTCTGGTTCAGTTGTTTGTAAAAATAAATTTCTTTCCATTTTGCCCTGGGGTATTTCTGCCTTCATAGAAGAGCTTCTGCTACTGTTACTTATCTCCAGTTCAGTAAAGCTGATAATCTTCATTGACCTGTTTCAAATCAATTTCAGGTGAAACAGGAAGCATGAAATTTCAGTTACATTTAACTAAGAACTCATTGTTCTGATCACACGTCGAATTCAGCTTCTGCTTCGTTCACTATTTTGTGTCAAAAATATTACATCGGGGATTCAGATATAGCAAAATATTTCATAATCTTAAAAGCTTGGATTATAAATCCTGAACTGATTGCATGTTAAAAAAAATTTCACCCTGCCCAATGTTAACCTTAGTAACAAGGAACATAACAAAACTAAACCCTTTTACCTCCCCTATGAAATTCTTGACATTTTTCCTAGTGCTATGGGCCTTTTAAAGCTAAATGTGCAGCTGGGAATCAGTGGTCCCCCTTAGCTAGTTGGCATGGTATTTTCATCTAGGGTCCTATAGTTAAACTGACAGTGTAAGCCCTCAGAAAACAATCTAATACAGATTTCTATTTTTATGTTCATGTACCTTTAGGGCAATGCTTACCTCATTAATCCAGTAACCCCTCACTCCTATAAGCAGAACGGATAAGAATGAGCAGTTTGCAATTAGGAAATTCAGTAGCCCCTGCCCCCAACTCCGAATACTGAAAAGCATGGAATGAGAAAACCCGTGCTGTATTTGATTCCTTAATACAGCATTTCCCGTCATGCTTTGGCAGCAGTAAGTGGACAACTGTTTCCTGGTATGAATGGCATTTTTTCACTTTAACATGTCAAGTACCAAGTGTAAAGCCTACACTCTCAATTTTAATTATTCAATTCTATTTTGTCCATGTATTATGTAAAATTTGGACTTTTTATTCAAAAGTAAATTTGCAACACATAGCTAGTTCTGCATTCCACATTTGAGTTTAGTTCAGTAATGTTTATAAATGGACAGTCAGCACGCATTTAGCTAAAAGTCAGGTTAATTGTGATATTAGCCATCTATATTTCATGATGAATTGTTTTATTTGAATGCAAGCATCAAGTAAAACAATCAAATAACATAGTAAAAATGTCCTTGCAATGGTGCAACATAAATATATGTTCAAGTAAGGTTGGAGTGTGGCTTGGTGGTGGTATAGCCTTTGACAAGCAAACACGATTCTCAGCACAGAAAAACATTGATATGCAGAGTGGTAAGCTTAGCGTGAAATGTTAACCATCCATATTGCATTGCAATGATTAATGCATTCTGCCTTGTGACAATGCAAAAAAAATCGAATAAAATAAATTTACCCTTGGCTGTGTGATAACCGAATAGTAGCTCATGTTCTTAGACCATCACTTGTGGCATTTAACACTTTCTGGAATCTTGACAGCATAGAAAGCAAGAGAATATTATCTAATGCACCAACCATTCAAAAGCACATGTGATGAAATGGTTGCTTTTAATACAGCATGGCTGGAATGAGATCGTCTGTGCCTGTCAGCAGCAGGTGCTGGATATATAAATATACATCCAGGACTGTACATTTGGCCTCTCTGTATTTGCCTCCCTCTCTCTGTTACTTTCCTCTTTAAAAGTCACTGACTTTATTGCTTATTGAGGGATAGACTACCTGGACTGTCATGTTCTTGAGGTTAGAATAATGAATGTATTTTGCCATTTTGTGCTGCTACAGAATTCATCCATGACACTCCTCAAAGACGGGAGAATTTCCGATGATGCCTTTTCTTTTGTAGAAAGAGACTGTATCCCTTTGATTGCTTTGGATATAGAATTTATGGCCTGGTATACAACTTTTCCTGGTGAAAAGTTCTAAGCAAGATACATCTTGTACTGTGTGCTTGTGACAAGTTATTTAGTCATTCCTGAGACTCCCCATCTGCTTTTACACAGAAGCACATTTTTTTAGTACATCTCCAAAATGCGGTCTTTGTTTCTCAAGGTTGAGAAATGGCATGTGCAAGATAACACAATAGAAATGCCCTCGTTTATTTCATTTTGAAGAACTGGAATATCACTTTACAATCTGTACTGATGAGCTAAATGATCAACGATTGATACGACTCACTCCACTAGCTTAATGCTGTACAAAAACTTCTAGAGAATTCTAATTAGTAAGCTTGTGTTGAGCTGTGTCAGAGGGACCAGGTCAGTTCTACCTGTTTACCACTTGTGCACCATCCAGGACAGAGTTAGGTACAAAGAGAATGTCGAGAACGATTCAGGGGTAGCAATGTTTAGGGGACTAAATGCTGTGATCAGTTCTGCCATTAGTAGACGCCATCCCGGCACTTGTAAGAATGACTTCATAGACACAGCTATAAAGGCAGAACTCAAAGGTTTCCCCTCAGATTGGAGAAAATCATGCTTTTTACTTTATCTTTTATACTCACCAAAAGGTCTCATCTCCATTCACATGATGATAGCATTAAGTCAGACTGGATAACAATAGACTTTCCAGTTCACACACTTCTTATGACATCGGCCTGCACTGGCACGGAAACTAACATATCATCATGAGCCACACTCAACAGTACCATTTTCTTTCTTCAAAATGATACTTATAGGGCTGGAGAGATGGCTCAGAGACGCTTGCATGCAAAGCCTAAGGACCCGGGTTTGATTCCCCAGCACGCATGTAAAGCACAAAGTGGCATATGCATTTGGAGTTTGTTAGCAGTGGCAAGAGGCCCTGGAATGCCAATTCATTTCTCTCTCTCTCTCTCTCTCTCTCTCTCTCTCTCTCTCTCTCTCTCTCTCTCTCTCTCTCTTTCTCTCTCCCTCCCTCCCTCCCTCCCTCTTAAATAAATAAATATATAAATAAATTTTTTTTAAGGTAGGGTCTCACTGTAGCCCAGGCTGACCTGGAATTCTCAGGGTGGCCTCCAACTCATGGCAATCCTCCTACCTCTGCCTCCCAAGTGCTGGGATTAAATGAATTTAAAGAGCCAGAGATAGAGCTCAGGTAACGGAGAGCTTGCCTAGCACACAAAAAGCCCCAGATTTGATTCCCCGAAAATACCATATAAACCAGGCATGGTGGAAACTTCTTCCCTGGAGAGATATGACTACATGGCTATTTAACTCAGGTAGGGCACAGATGACAGGACCAAAGCACACTTGCACCAAAACCAGCTTTGGTAAGTTTATTGGGGTTACTTACAGAGCAGAGTGAGGGGGTTACAAGAGTGTGCAGACCCCAAAGTAACCATAACAAAGAGAACTCATCCCAGCACAGATGATGACCTTCTCATAGCTGCTTAGATGGAGCTCTGTGTGTCTGGATTTTCTCTGTGGATGTTCCTTCCTCAACCTCAGGGTGAGCAGTTACTTATAGAGAGAACATGGAGACCCCAATGCAGACATAGCACCAGTAAGTCTGATCCCAGCACGAATGTACACCACTTAGCTAGAACTCCATGCCTCTTAATTCTTTAACCTCTATAAATTCTATCTACTACTGAGGCCCCAGTACCTCATGCACAATTACATAAAGCTGCCACATGAGATCTCAGGTAGGGGTAGGAGGAGGTTCCTGACACTCTTCTTTCTATGGAGGAATGGCAACAGGCCCAATTTTCTAAGTCATTCATGAGTTGTCCCAGTTGCGTTTGACTAAGCTGACAATAGTTACATACTGTTTTCCATTGAGAGGAACTTGCCATCCAGCAGTGTCTCATTCCATTCATCGCAACTCTTGGGAAGTGGAACAGAAGGACCAGGAGTTGACTATGCACATAGGCTACATGGTGAGTTTATAGACTAAGAGATCTGTCTCAAAATATATTTATAAATCCTTTTAAATAATACTGAAAAATTCCTTCAGTTCAAACGACACAGAAAAATCAGGACCATATATGATCACAACCATTTTTATGACATTAGGAAAATACACTGGAAATAAAAACAGCAAATAGTAACATTATCTCTGGGTGGCAAATATTGACTGATGGGCATTTTTCTTATTGCTGATTTCCTATATCTTACTTTGATTCATTTATTTATGGTTTTAGTATTGAGAACCACACTCAAGGTCTTGCACATGCTAAACACATACATGCACACTTTACCATTGAGCTATAATCCCCACCATAATTATTTTATAATAATTTTTTAAACCATAAGTAGTTAATATATGTGTCATTTTAGAATGTCTATCTTTAAAATATTATAAAATCACTATTCATTTCTAGGTAATTACTCAAATCACCTCTACAGTTTAAGGTCTGTATTTTCACAAATGACTAGAACAAAATTCTATTTGTGTGGATGTGTTCTGAAAATGCAACAGTGTTCTTCAAATAGAATGAGGATGGCCTTAGAACTTGCCTGCCTGTCTGTGCAAGCACACACACACACACACACACACACACACACACACACACACACACACACTGAAAGCACCAATTTATGTCTCTGACTTATTTCTTTTTAAAAGAAAATGTCTCTTCTTTGTTTTATGTTTGCATATTAATCTGAATTCCTTGTAGATATTAGTTATTCGTGTGGTTCCTAGGAGGAATCATAACATTTCATTATTTTTAGGAAGGGAGCTGACAGTTGAGGCTGCTGAATGTTTCAGTTCCTGCAGTTGAAAATATTAACAAGTTTGGGACAAATTCTCTATCTTTTGGGAAATTCATGATGTTTTAATCACATAAAAGTACCCACCATTGTTCTTGGAGAAAACTGTGACGTCTCCACCAGCCTGAATGAAGTGGCCGCAGAGTCCTTCTGTTGGCTGGCATGCATAAGGAGTAGCCACTCTTTGAGGCAGACTGTCCCCTTGTAGGTTCCAGAGCTGTTTTTCCAGCACACTGACACATGCTGCTGTTACTACCTTCTGCTTATGAAAATGGGATAACTCCAAATTTAGGAAATACATTTTCACCTATTGAGATTGAATTACCTGAGCTGGGACTGTGGGCACGTCCTGCTCCTCCTGGGATCCGAGATTGCTTCCCACTCTGTGAAGTCTGGGGCTCGGCTTCTTCAAGGGAAGGCCCTTCCCAATGTAGACAGTACTTCCTGCTTGTGTCTTTCCCTTGTTGCCCTTCCTCATTGTTTTGTATCACCTCAGGTGCACTTATGTTCTCTGCGCTCTTCAGCCCCAGTCTGGTCACCTCAATTTTCCTTTCATCTCAACAGACACTTTAATTCTCCTAGTGACAGGAAGGAAATCAATCTGAGTGGAGAGCATCAGGCACCAAAAGACAGCTGGGCCCACGTCAGAAGATCACTGTCTCCTTGCTTAGCAACTTCACCCTTCCTGGATCCCAATATCTAAAGGCTTCACCCAGGAATCTCTTTGCCTAGCTTAACCATTAGGTGAGCCAACATGAGCAGTAGCAAGTTGTATCCATCAACTTCTTGTTGCTGGGACAAAATACCCAACCAGGAGCAGCTTAAGGAAAGAAAGGGTGGATTTTCATCTTGCAGTTTCGAGGGGAAGTTCCATCATGGTGGGGAAAGCATGGCAGGACCGGGAAGTGGGCAACAAATTGTTGCACCTTTAGGGAGGAAGGAGCAAACAGAGCTGGGTTCTAACACCTCAAAGTCTGCCTCTAGGGACACCCTTCCTTCCTCCAGCAAGGATTCACCTCATAAAGTTCCAAACCTTCCCAAATACTCCCACCAAATAAGGATTAGGTGTTCAAACATGTGAGTCTCTGGGAAACTGTTGCAATTATCTACTGTGTCATAGTCAGCCACATGTGGGATCAATCTCCAAACCAGGCACAATTTTGGGGAGGAAGGTATTTATTGAAATAACAGACCCAGGGGAAGTTAAGGAAAAAAGGCTAGCCCCCTTTCACAGATCCAAGCAGAGACAGAGACAGCACCTCTAGAAGCAAGCAAGCAAGCACACTCCAAAACTAGAAAACAAGAGGAACTCCAGGCTTGAGCTCAGATTGCTTTTTGCATATGTAAAGCTAGAATTCCAGACCCACCCCAGAAATACCTTAGGGTTGAACCCTAGGATCTGGCCAAGGTGGCACACCCCCTCCAGCCAGAATTCGCTGGAGACAATTTACAATTATAATAAACTTTTGAATCTATTGGGGGACATTATTCAAACTACCACATACTAGTATGCTGACAGAAAGCATCCAACCAAAAGCAGCTGGTGGGAGGAAAGTTGTTTTGTTTTTTTGTTTGTTTCTTTCTTTTTGGCTGGAGGGGAAGCTCCATGTTCACAGGAGAAAATGTGGCTGGGCATCATCTCCTGACCAGCATCAGGTAGACAATAACAGCAGGAGGGTGTGCCAAACACTGGCAAAGAGGAACTGACTGTAACACCAGAAGCCCTCCCCCAACAACACACCTCCTCCAGCAAGGCTCCAACTTCCAAACTGCCATCAACTGGGGATCAAGCCTTCAGAGAACACGAGTTTATGAAGGACACCTAATTTAAACCACCACAGGAACATTTTACATTCAAATGACCACAAATGCAGAAACTCCAATTCCTTCCACATTAGGCACTGTGTGGGACTCATCTTTGTCATCCAGGAGCCAAAAAGCTCTGGAAATGAGTGATTAGTGAAGGAAATGATCAAATCATCCAAATGATCAAATCAACTAATGAAGTACTGGCCCTAAGTAAAACTCTAGACAAAGCAAGCATCCTCAGTCTTTCAGCTTTTTAAGTTTTCTGAATTTTATTTGATCTCCCAATGGCTCTTTCTCTTTCCATTGCAGTGTTTGCCTACACTCTTGGAATTTTAATTATTTTTTATATATTTAAATATTCTTTTCAAGGTCGGGTCTTGCTCTAGCTCAGGCTGACCTGGAATTCACTGTTTTCTTAGGCTGGCCTTGAACTCACGGCGATCCTCCTACCCCTGCCTCCTGATTGTTGGGACTAAAGGCGTGCGCCACCATGCCTGGCTTATTTATTTATTTGCAAAAAATAGAGAGAAGAGAGAAAGACAGAGATAATGAATTTGCCAAGGTCTCTAGCTGCTGCAAAGGGACTCCAGATGCACGCACCGTTTTGTGCATCTGGCTTTATGTAGGTACTGAGGAATTGAACCTGGTTTTTGGGCTTTGGAGACAAGTGCCTTAAATGCTGAGTCATTTATCCAGCCCCATGGAATTTTATTTTCATAGTTTTATTAATAGATAGTTATTGTACAAAGGGTGAGTTTCATAATAACATCCTCATTCAAGAATGTCATATATGTTGACTATATGCACCCCCCCATTACCATCTCCTAACCCCCACACCTTCTGCCCATCCTGTCCCGTCGACAAATAGCCCCCCTTTTACTTTCAGTCATATATGTGGATGCACGTGTGTACATGTGTGCATTCACGTGTGTATTCTAGTTCTATCAGGGTAAAAGGAATCAAAACGACATTGAGAGTCCACCTTAACCCACTTAGAATGGACAGCATTCCAGCTGGCAGAGATATGGGGCCTGGAGGATGAACTCCTCAGAGAGGAATGTAAACTGGTGAAGCCACTGTGGGCACCCGTGTGGGGATTCCTTGAGAACAAGAATAGAACTCCCATGTGATCCAGTTCTGCCACTCCTGGGAGGGTTCTCAGAGGAATCTAAGTCAGCATGCCACAGATTCCTCCATTGTATCTTGAGGTCAGTGGTCCTAATTTGAGGCTTCCGCAAGTCCAAACATTTTGATTCAATAATTTGCTGTGTTTTTTAAAAATATTTTTATGAAACAAAATTGGTCATTATCTCACTTATTCAATGTGAGATTCTTCTCCATAAGTTATTTTGGATGACAGCTCCCCAAGACACACATGCACGTGTGTGTGTGTGTGTGTGTGTGTGTGTGTGTGTGTGTGTGTATCTGTGTGTGTGCGTGTGTATTTGTATATATTACTATATTAATTGTTAAGGGTACACAAGCATTTTCAGAACATCTTCTCTCTTTTAGACCTCATCATGTGATTCATTTGCAAAGCATCTTGAAAAGACAACACAGTCCCATGTCTGACCAAATCCCAAGGTGCTAACGTGGAACTTACATAATGACAATGCTAGGCTCCCTATGATAACCTTACCAAAGAGTGTTAGAAGTTCTACATGGTGCCACATGCCTACATCAGGGAGGCTGAGGTAGGAGGATCACTCTGTGACATCAACCTTGGCTGTACAGTGAGACCCTGTCTCAAAAGAAGGAAGAAAATAAAAAGAAACAACAAGAAAGCTTTGAGCCGGGCCTGGTGGCACACACTTAGAATTCAGTACTTGGGAAGTGGAAGTAGAAGGATCAGAAGTTCAAGATCATCTTCTGCTACATAGCAAGTTTTAGGTCAGCCTAGGCTCTATGAGATACTGACTCAAAACCACCAAAAAGTTAAAAAGCAATTAAAGACAGAACTTTGAAAATATTTTCATCAGATAAAATAATTTTACTTGTATTGCTGTTCATATTAAGGTCCCTTTTAAAAGAATAACCACTGTATAAGAATTATAGTTCTGTGATGACACAAATTGCAGTTCTTAGGTATTTAAAAGCAATCATTCATTTAATATTATGTCTTTTAGTTACTTAGCTTTAATCAACAAAAACTGTATGCATTTACTCTGTACAGCATAATGCTTGTAATAAGGTAAGCACTGTGGAATGGCCAAACAGCTAAGTTAATATAATGTTTTATAAATTCATTTTACACTTAAAAAAAACTTTTCCTTTTTACCCCGGAGGAGGATATCCAGCTGATTGGGGATGGGGGAGCATTGGGGAATTGGGGATAACAACTCATTGTTTGCCCACTAAATATTGTAACTCATTATGGACAATAAATATATATTAAAATGTTTGTTTGTATTAAAATCCTTGTTTATTCACTATAAAGTATTGCTTTCATTCCCAGGAAGTGGTACTTAGGTCTCAGCTTCAGAAAAAGATAAAAGTCCCAGTGACATCATCTTCACTGGGAAAAATCAGTCATCATCATCACTGGGCTGATCAACTGAATACAAAACAATGGCAGGTTCACTTCTCAGAGTTTAGTTTACTCTTTGATAGTCCCTTAAATCTATAGGTCAGTCTGTCCATAGGAAGCTTAGTCCACCAAGAGTCCTGAAGAAACCGCCTAACCTGAGCAGGTATTTTGATTACATAGGGTCACCCTGTTCCTTACTGACTCACACATGCTGGACCTTCTTCCCAGCCTGGGAAAATTCTCCTGTTAGCCACAGTTCTTTGAAGAACACTGGCCCTGAGGTTATTCTGTCTTCATTGCCTGGAGGAACTTGAACTTATAGTGGTGGGCATAGGTGCATTTCCTAGACACTCGACATCCATGTTATTTTCTGAGAGAGTGGCCAGGGGTCACTCAGTGTCTCCTGGAAGGTGTTCCTAACTGTCACTTTAAGCAACATCCAAGCATCCTGGTCTCCAAGCTTCTCTCTAACAGAACAAGGGCCCTGTCCACCTTCCCTTGCAACAAGCTTCAGTCATTTTTAAAAATCACCTTCTGCTACAAGAGCCCCAGGTTTGAACTATTGGAAGGCCTGGGCCCATATGTCTTGCAAGTGTTTTTTATTAAATATTTTTATTTATTGGAGGAGAGGGGAGGAGAAAGAGTATGCCAGGGCCTCTTGCCACTGAAAACAAAACCAGATATATGTGCCACTTTGTGCATCTGGATGTACATGGGTATTGGGGAACGGGATCCTGGGTCAGCAGGCTTTGCAGGCAAGCAACCAAGCACCTTTAACCACTGAGCAATCTCCCTAGCTTCTTGCAAGTTTTGTACAAGTGAAATATCCTGTTTCTCATGCATCATCAGAGAGGTCAGCTTTCCACTTTGCCTGTCTCTAGGCTTCACCCTGGGTACAAGGCTCATAGTCTGAATAAAAGGTTTTCTCTACCTGGAGCCTGCTGTAGTACAGCCCTCTCTTCCTGCAGTGGGGTAAGATTACTGCAGACACCAGGGGCCATGTGGATCAGCTGCTGGAGGGGGAGACTTCAAGGTCCAGGAAGCAAGAGCAAAGACTGCTGCCCTCCACCAATGCCCAGGCACTCCTAACAGAGTCTACCTCACAGGTATCACCATCTTCCTGCATTCTTACAATGTATCTTCTCACTGCTGGAGCAAACATCTTACCAGAAGCAGCTTACAGTTTTGAGGGGAAGTCTGATCATGCAGGGACAGCTTAGCACGAGCAGACAACTGAGCATCAAGTCTTGTAACATACATCAGCAGAAAGGAAGCAGCAAGAGTGACCTCATCCTGAGCACCCAGTGGGGCTGGACAGATAAACCTCAAGGTCAGTCCCCAATGACACACCTCCTCCAGCAAGTCTCCACCTCCCAAAGGCTCCACCAGTGAGGGATTAAGTATGAGGCTTAATCACAAATGCATGAGACTAAGGGAGGCACATTCTAATCACCATATACCTAAAATTTTAATTTCAAGTTAAAAATTTTTATCTTTATTTCAACGTTGCCTAATTTTTTTAAAAGGAGATTTATATTGTTAAAATTATTTAAGTATAGAATATTGTGATACATACAATACTTTTAACAAAGAATAAGTTTTTTTGTTTTGTTTTTGATTTTCAAGGTAGGGTCTCACTCTAGTCCAGGCTGACCTGGAATCCACTACGTAGTCTCAGGTGACCTCAAACTCATGGTCCTTCCACCTCTGCCACCCAAGTGCTGGGATTAAAGGTGTGTGCCACCACACCTGGCTAAGAATAAGTTTAAAAAAACATTTTTATTTATTTTCAAGGAGAGAGAGAAAGGGGAGAAGAAGATGGGCACACTGGGACCTCTCACCACTGCAAATGAATTCTAAATGCATGTGCCACTTTGTGCATTTGGGTTTATGTGGTGTAGCAGGAAAATCTTTCCATGGGGTGATGCAAACACACGTCTTCTCCTCAGATAGGGGAGACAAATGACAGACCAAAGGATGATTACATCACAACCAGTTTGGTGAACCAGTGAGTTTGTTGGGGTGTCATATAGATCAGGGTGCAGGGTTGCTCACAGGGGCAATAGATGACTCAACTCAAACTCAGTCACAGCTGCACCACAAGAAGTGTCTTCCCATCCTGGATGACGACCTCCCATAGCTGCTTCAGCTCAAGCGAAGATGCATCACTAGAAAGCCCACAGAGGTGACCCTCAGGGAAGCTGCAGCTCCATCTCATTCCCAAGCAGTTGTTTTCTGTATATAGCTGAAGGGCAGGGTCTTGTAACACTTTCCCAGACTTAGTGACTTTCTAAACCTGGGCAACTTCCTTCTGACCCCCCACCCTCAGGAAGGGATGTTTTGGCTTCTAGCTAACAGAACCTTGGGGTGGGGGTCATGTGACCTCTAAGATTCAGGTCTCCTAGACTTGACTTCCTGAATCCCCAGAGCTCCCTCTCTCTCCAATTCAGTGGAATCTGCTACACAACACTTGTGTACTGGGGAAATGAACCAGGGTCTCAAGGCTTTGCAAGCAAGTGTCTTTAACCACTGATCTATCTCTCCAGGTCCCAAAGAATATGGTTTTTTAAAAATAAGCTCACATAATATATGGAAACCAGAATTTGCTCATGACAAAATAAGAAGTATAACTGAAATTAAAGATACAAAAGGTAGGTAAAATTTTAAGATAGCACAGAAACTCAACAACATCTAAACTTCTAAAGTCATTTACCATCACAAAAGAATCAGTTTTAAAAAGTCATTAAAATAGCTTCTAGAATTCACTTCTCAAGTCTTCATAAAGGAGAAAATTTCCCAAGTACAGAATGACTTAAGTAGATTGTTGAGAAGTTGGCCAGTGTAAAGTCTGAGAAATATAGAAATGGAGAAATAATCTTCTAGGGTTTAACAAAAGAAAAGAGAGCCATAGGTCCTCAGGTGAGAGCTGAAATAAGTCTAATGTGTCCCTGGATGACTGCAGCAGAGCAAGTGAGAGGTAGAGGCAGGGCGATGGGACTGTGGTGAGGGTGTGCTCACCCAGATCATCATAAAACAAATCAAGGTAATCACATGTTCTGCTAAAACGATGAGAAGTCACTGGAGAGCTGTAGTCAGGGGGATGATGTCATCTATCCAAGCTTGTGTGGACTGTTCTGAAGGAATCATACAACAGTAATTGTCAATGTCTTGAACAGAAGAGTGACTCATTATTTCATCTTCCATGGGTCTCTTCTCAGATCCCACCTTGACCTACCCTGTCTGTAATGGCATCCCTACCTCCCACACCAGTCTGCCTGGGTCACTTTCTAAAATCTTAAATAATTTACTTATTCTGACTTGTCTTCTCTTGTTAAGCTATCAGCTCCAGTAGAGCATGGAATATTTTTTTCCCAAAAAATGCCTGGCACATGGGTGTTTTACGAATATTCCTTGAACTCAATGGCACATCCCATGATTATTTCAAACTGCATTGTAAATTGCTTTGCCTACCAGAGGTTTTGACTTAGTGTATCATGTTCAAAATAATTGTTCCCTAACTATGTGGTTCTTAGGCAGAACATATAGTGTGATTCAATACTTTAACAGGAAAATTGCTCCTGCAACAGAAATTCCTCATCAGCTGATTAAAGCTTCTAGGAAAATGTTTTAGATGATAAAATATCAAAGCTTTGAACAAAATTTGGGAAGGAGAGATTATGAAACTTGTTCAGGAATCATGAGTCATAGTGACAGCTTAGCTATTTTATAAGGCTGCTACAAATACCCATTAGAACGCCCTGCAGTGCTAACAAAATTATAGTATTCACACAATACGGCAGTGATTAACCCTTCCAACCGACTTTTCAGCAACCACCATAGTCTTGGATGTGTTTTAAGAACTAATATGTGCTTGGAAAATCACAGCTTGTGACACTATCTTGAATTCCTTAGAGAAAAGCAACTTGATTTGTAATAACTGTCCGGTAGTTTCCTGTTAATCATAAAATCAATGGCTGCTGGCTTATTTCAGGAAATAAATTTCCAGAGAAATTAATTTCCATTACCAATATTACTGCCCATGATTTCTCATTGGATTCCTTTCTCAAGCGTTTACTGTGTTTCCATGGCTGTGTTCATTCATTGGCCCATTCCTCAAACACGTTTTTATCTGTACTGAGGAGAGGCTCTGATTTTAAGAGATAAAACTGCACAGTTGCATGGTGTCACAGTCAGCCACACGCCGCTGGGATGAATCTTCAAACCAGGCACAATTTGGAGGAGGAAAGTATTTATTGGAACTACAGATTGAGGGGAAGTTCTGTAACAGCGAAAGAGGCTGGCCCTCTTTCACAGGTCTGAGCAGAGAGAAAAACCTACACTACACACACAGAACAGGGAACAGGCAGGAGGGCCAAGGAGAGAAATCTTTCCCCTTTAGATAGCCTTAGGGTGGGGTCTTGCAATTCTATCCCAGACTTAATGGCTTCCTGAGTCTCTGGAATTTCCCTCCTGCACTGCTCACACAGGAAAGGATGTTTACTTGCAGCTCCTTTGAGCTTCCTTGCATCTTTCCCCTTGCTGAGAGACTGCCTTCCTGTAAACATCCTCAGAGACCCACCCAAGATTACTTGAAAGGTCAAGTTGACAACAAAGCTTAACCATCATACATGGTAAGGACATGAATACATCTACCAAAAAAATTTAAAGTTAAAGATGTTTATTTTTATAAAAATGAAACATTGCATTACTACTGATGCTAAAAGTTATTTTTTTCTGTAAAGTTAAAAACAGGAAAGGATAGCAATAGAAAATCTTTGCATTAAACATACATAGATACATTGCACCAAATATAAATGTCAAAGATTATTATTAATTATTTTATTTGGAATATGTTAATCATTATAAGGAGATATGCTCACACATTTATTAATGGTCCACTGCTTGAAGTTACACATGAAATTATAGTGCAAAATCACAAAGCTAAAATATGGCCAAATTCTTGCTGTGATCTCTCCCTTCTGCATCTACACAGCAGCACTAATAGAGGTCAAAACCAGGCCTGCACAAACCAAGTAGTATTTAAAAATGACTTTGATCCTGTGTCTGCATTTTTCTCTTACCAGTACTCCTGTCAAAGCTGGAGTCCTAGCCCCTCTCCTACTGAGTAGGCTCTGCTTCCTCGGGGCAGGGTTGCCTGGATAACCAAGTGCTGTCTGTGTGGGTGTCTGCTTGCTATGGATGAACATGAGTGCTTTCTGGAATGTTGAGTGTGACTTTTGTGTATGCATTTTGGGCTTGGGCACCTGCACCTCTAACCCTAGAGGTAGATTGAGGTCTGTGTCCCATTTTCTCATCTTTATGAAGGACCTGACTAAATGAAGTGGCCGAGCATCTGCTTCTAGCAATAGTTCAAGCAGTCTAGTCTCATAACCTTGCTCAATATAAAAGCATAGATTTATTATTCTTCCACTCACATAGGAAAATCTACTAGCAAGAGATCTCCAGCATTATGGAGGAAGCTCCTATTATGTAATCGCCCTGCTTTTCTGGAATTTCCACCAGCACTCTGAAGGCAGAGGTAGGAGGATTTCTGTGAGTTTGAGGCCATCCTGAGACTACATAGTGAATTCCAGGTCAGCCTGGGCTAGAGCAAGACTCTACCTCAACCCCAACCCTCCCAAAAATGTCAGCCATGGAAGGAGTACTGCCTGCTTTCAGGCAGGTCTTTACCTCTGACAGGTCGCCCCACTCACATCTACAGGGTCATCTGTGTTCTCTGTAGAGCTGAAAGCCACCGGCCTTGTATGGCCATAGTTATTGTGTGTTTCTGAGTCAAGGAGGCCCAGATCAAGCCGGCCAAGTGTAGAGTCTGTGAGGTATGAAACTCCAGAGAAAAGTGCCCAACTTTTCTGGTGTCAGGGACAGTTAGGGCTCCCCCAGATATCCCTTGCAGCCTTTGAGCTGGTCACTATGAGAAACAAAGAGGCTACACAGACTCTAGAGCTGTGAGTTCCTTGACCATCGCCAATGTCCTCTTTTTAAACATGATTCCCTCCACACACAGCTGCATGGAACGAAGAAGATGAGGAGATGGAAATGCCTCCAAGATGGTGGGCTGAAGCTCAGTCAACTGCAACTTTCAAAAACACCACACACGTACAAGAGATATTTGAAGGACTTACTGATGCTGAGTAAGTGGCAAGACTTCTGGGGAATTACTGCCCCTGAAAGATAATGTACTTAAGTAGACGTGATCACCATTAAAGGCTTATAAGTGAGAGATTGTGTGTCCAAGGCAGGTCTCAGAAGCAGCCACATAGGCTGTGATTATATTTGGAAATATTTATGTACACAGATCAGTTCACAGTGGCTCCATAGCAGGGATCCTGTGATAATGACAGTCGATAGAAGCATCTCCAAGTGCAAATGACAGCATCCAGCAATAAATCAAGTGCTGCTAGATACTGTTCTTTCCTGGATACTATCAGTTTAAGGATCGGGACATTTCAAAGGTACAAACAGCAATATTTGTCAATTCTGATATATGATTGTGTGAATTCTTCACGTGAAATCCTTGATGTCTCTAGGAAACCTTGCTGTCCTTAAGTTATCAACCTACTTGATCCATGTTTGATTTCTATTTGGAAACCAGGATTTTCTTGCAATGCTAATGTTGAGTCTTATCAGACAAATCCTGTGTGAACTTGACAGGATCTGTAGGATAAGTCAGTAACAAGGTGAACAAGTGAGCTATCTCTCTGCACCTGGCAGATATAAGAGATGGATCGTTACCATAACATAGGTGTCATTGAACAGAATGCTTGTTTCTGATAAGAACCATCTAAAAGAATCCAGTACAGAGGCATGAGTAAGGGTGTCAGGAATTTCTTGAGCTTTGTTACTTTTAAAATATTTTGTTTATTCATTTTCAAGCAGAGAGAGAGAGAGAGAGAGAGAGAGAGAGAGAGAGAGAGAGAGAGAGAGAGAGAGAGAGAGAGCGCACCAGGGCCACCACCTTGTGGGTCTGGCTTATGTGGGTCCTGGGGAATTCAATCCGTGGCCTTAGGCACTGGAGGCAAGTGCCTTAACTGATGAGCCATCTCTCCAGCCTGAGTTTTGTTACTTTTAAATGATTCACAATGAAAATAGAATTAGGAGGAGGGGAGACAAGTGCTTGCTTTGAAGGTTTGAGAACCCTTGTTTCAGCCCCAGGAACCCATGAAATAATGCCATGGTGCACACGTGTAATCTCAGCTCTTCAGAGGCAGGGACAGGCAGATGTCCCTGGGGATGGCTGACCAGGGGGTCTAGACTAATTAGGCAAGTTCCAGGCCCATGAGAGACCCCATCTCAAACTTCTGTTGGATCATACCTGAGGAATGCAGCCAAGGCTGTTCTCTGCTCTCCATATGCATGTGCTCGTAATTCATGGGCACCTTCCCCCCCAACCACACACAAAGAAGACAGAATCAACTCAGATTTCAGTGAAAAAAAAAAGACAAAATTTTAAGATGAAGACTTCCATTAATCAACTAAAAAAAAGTCATAGCCTTGGGAAAGTCCAACAATCAAGTCACTCTTGTTTTGGTGGGAGAAGTCATTGATGAAAAGGGCTAGCCTTATTTTAATTTATTCCTATTTAAAAGTGACAATGTGATCCTCAGACCAAACCTTAGTTCTCCAAAATGAGATTTTAAAAGAAAGACAGTTTTCTATTTTGTTTCATTGTGTTTGGGAGGAGTTAATTTGGAAACTTTCTAACATGTTGACTGGCAAAATGCTTGAATAAATTGTCAACATCGAGTCTGTTAATTTTCTGAAGCTTTTACAACAATGTTCTGTCTTAAGCATGACTCCTGACTGTCTGAAGCATGAGTCTTTGGACAAAAGAAAAAACTTGAGGCAAAGGAAAAAATAATATTATTAAATGCATTATATTCTAGGAAGAGTTGGACTTTAATTATTCCAGCCAAAATTAATTTAAGCAACAACCCAGCAGTTTTTTCTCATATGGTTATTCAGAATGTCACATAGCCTAATCTTTCTATTTCTCTTCGATTTCTCTTCACTGGGCAAAAAAGAAATGGATAGTTGATTTTAAAAACATGAATTTATATATAAAATGACAAGAAATATATATATTCTTTTCATGAGAACTTTTAGAACTGACTGGTGACTTATATGTGGTTTATTTGCACAGTTTGAAGAAGTGTGACCTCCTCACACGTCACCTGTGCACTGAGGCACACCAGGTGACAGTATCCATCCGGTAGAGTCACTTCTCTCATAGAAGGTGATGGAGTAATGTCCAATGGCTATAGGTTCACCTGCCCTAATGTAGACCAATATAAACAATAATGATAAGCAGATAAAGTGAAATAATGAGAAACACTCAAAAGAAACCCAGTTGAAGATAAGGCACCTACCTGAGCTCTCACTTGCACTAAATGAGTTAGAGGTTTGTCAGAGAAATCTTCTTCTACTAATCAGATTTTCCTGATTAACATTCATCCCCTCTTTGTCAAAGAATAGTTTTGTTCTAAAAACTCCCTTTCCATCATCTCTGTAAATAAAAAAAGGAAATAAACTGATATTCATAGTAGCTTTGCAGAGCAGTGACTATCTGTATGTGCATATTGTGTTCTAATTTCCTGAGAATAATGGGAGTTCAGTTCTATATGTCACATCTCAGGCACCATGAAAACTGTGAGTTTATATCTCCTCTTAGAAACAATCCCAATAAGCCGGCGTGATGGCTCATGCCTTTAGGGAGGCAGAGGTAGGAGGATCTCCGTGAGTTTGAGGCCAGCCTGAGAGTACATAGTGAATCCAGGTTAGCCTGGGCTAGAATGAATCCCTACCTCAAAAACCACAGGAGTGAAAAAAAGAGAAATGATCCCTGTAGAAGAATATATCAACCAGAGACCTATATAAACTTGAATTCTATTTTCAGATAACAAAATAAAATGATACAGACAAAAGATAAATTGTTCCACCAACAGTTATTAATCGAGCACTACTAATAGCATTAATTAGGATTAACTGGGTGCAAACCCTGCTTTTGGCTCGGTAGGCATTATCTAATTTGACAGTGACCATGGTCCTTGAAGGAAGGCTACAGAACTTGCCTAAAGTTGCATAGCCCATAAGACTAATTCCAAAGTCTAAAATACTAGCCACTACATTCCACAACTCACACATTTTGTAAAGGACCTTCCTGGCTTAGTAATAGTATCAGCAAGTGGGAGTCTACCATACCTCTCTTCTCCCTTTATTGTGAGCATCAACGCTGTGAAATTCACACCTGAGCCAGGTCAACAAGTAGTTAGGGTAACTCTATTTTTATCTCAGTATGTGACAGAGGGAAAGTCACTTAAGCTTGCTTGCCTTAAAGTTTCTCATGTCTAAAAGAAGGGACTTATATAGAAGATTCCAGAAAGACTTGCAGATGTACAACTCAAGGTGAAGTCTTGTAGGAGTTCACTTGGATATGTGAAAGACAAGAATATTCCAACCAATAGACACAATGTGGTGTGCTATCTTATGCTCAAGTAATATTTGATCATTTGCCAATAATTTGGGGGTAGTTCTCAATGAAGGGTGCCTCTGGGGGATTGTGTTCTTTCTATAGGTTCATAAAGGTATAGTTTTGTCACTGTAGCAGTTGGTCACTCAACCAATCTCTAATAACAATCTATTGAATGGTGGGTGTGTTAGTGTTGAGCTCTTTGAAGTTTTTAAAAATATATATATTTCTCTCTTTTTTTTGAGACAAAGTCTTACTCAGTAGCCCAGGCTGACTTTGAACTCTCCTACCTGAGACTTTGGAGAGCTGGTTAAAGCAACAATTTTTTTTTTAAAGTAGGAATGTCTTTTTTTTTTTCCAACTATTTTATTTATTCATTTTCAAGCAGAGAGATACAGACAGACAGACAGAGAAAGAGAGAGAGAGAGAGAGAGAGAGAGAGAGAGAGAGAGAGAGAGAGAGAGAGAGAGAGAGAGCACCAGGGCCGCCATCTTGTGGGTCTGGCTTATGTGGGTCCTGGGGAATTGAACCCGGGGCCTTAGGTACTGGAGGCAAGTGCCTTAACCGCTGAGCCATCTCTCCAGCCCAAGCAACAATATTTTAAATCTCTCTCAGGTCTGTGAATTAACAATGCTCTGTTGGGCATTCCTCCTTTGAAGGCTTTCATGTTGAATCTGGGCTGTCTGTGTCTAACTTGCTTTTGATTAATACATCAGATGAGGTCACAAGAAACTTTCCAATTTCTACCTAGGTTCCTTGGAACCTTTCTCCTTGGAAATTCCACTGGAAGCCCAGGCACTATGCAAGAAATGGAATCACATTGGACCACCTCACCATGAGTAGCCCAACCTCATAGACATACCCCGAGAGATGTCCCCATGAAAACCGAAGCTGAGCTCTCAACCAACAGCTTTACAACTGCCAGACGTGGAGTGTGTGTGCCATCTTAGGCGTCTGATAGACTTCTGACGCCTTCTACACTTGATACCTAGTTACAGCCTCACAGAAGACTTCAAAGTAAGACAAAGTATGACTTTATCTCCAAAAAATAAATATATTTTTTTTTTAATTTCTAAGAGCTCAATACTATAGTAGGCTTAAAATACACCCACCATGGCTCAGGGAATTTTTCAGAAGGGGGCAGAAAGAGCCAAAATGGGTGGGAATCTCCAGAGGCATTGCCCCCCACCCCAGGATTGATTGCTGCTCCCACAATTCATAGCCCACAACCCCATGGTGCATATCAACAATCTCACTGAGGAGGGCCCTCAGTGGAATGGGGGCAGGAAATGGTGATGCCAACAGATGACTTGTTCATGCATAGTTTCTACTTAATAAATCAAAAAACATATTATCACTTTAAGCCTTCAAAGTTAATTAAAATAGATGCAAAACAGTCACATTAGATTCAAAGCATGAAAGCAAAATGAAGATATTATATTTAAATTTACCATGCATATAAAATATTCCTTTGAATGTGCTACTTGTCATTGTGAATTCATTTCTAATGTGAATTTTAGGCAGAACAAGATTTAATAAACATTTTTGTCCTGGCTTGGGATTCATAGATCTTGTTAACTTTCATTCTTAAATATTTCAAATGGCTTCATGAATGGAATTGTGTACTTGAGACTCAGTCTTACTGCTACTTTACAGAATGTACAGTTTTTCTTGCCACGCTAGAATGGTCTTGGTTTATGGTCTCTTTCAAATTTTTCATCTTATAAAAGAAAAAACAATCACTTCCTTTCTTGACTAATGCATTTAGCATATCAGAATTTGCATTTTGTTGTCAATTTCTTTTGAGTTTAGGTAGAGATGTCACCTTTGTGTGAAGGAGTGGATATATATCATTTAGGGTTATCTTTGTTCCATGTTTCCTTTTCACTACTTTGACAAAAAAAAATCTCTGGAATGAGATAATGTCCCTTTAAGTATTCTATGTTTTTTGCATGTATATGTGTGTGTGCTGTGCATAGGTGTCTGTGTATGGGCATATGTACATGTGTATGCAATCGTTCTCCATCTTATTTTTTGAGACAGGCTCTCTCATTTAACATATAGTTCACAAATTAGGCTTGACAAACTAGGCAGGGAGGCCCAGGGATTCTCCTGTGTCTGTCTACTAGGTGATGATATTATAAGTGCACCTCACCTAGTCTGGCATTTTTACATAGATACAGAGGAGTCAAACCCGGGTCCTCATGCTTGCAAGACCAAACTTTACCCACTGAGCTATCTCCTTAACCCAGGATATGTTTTTCTTGAAAAGATATATGAATTTTTCAATCCCACCTCAAGTTGCCTGAGCCATTCAGGTTGCCTTCAGTTAAACATCTGTTTCTTGTATCTCTATAATATTTTAAAAATCAATGAAGAGCTTAAGGACATTTTGCCTCATGTGTCCACATATGTTGTCATTTTACATGTAATTATTATTGTTTAAGTTTCCTGTATTCAATCAGGTGTTCAGAAAAATTATATGTTATATCACATACATATTTTCTCAAGAAATTCTCCCTCTGGTTAGGGACATGGCCCAGTGAGTAAAGTATTTGCCCAGCCTGAGTTTGGAACCCCATGTTAAACAAACAAACAAACAAACAAACACAAAAATGAAGCTGAAGCTGAGGTGGGTATCTGCAACCTTAGCATGCCTACAGTGAGATGGAAAGGGGAAATAGGAGAATTTTCCAAAAGCTCATGTACCAGCTAGTCTGGTGAGACAAAGGGGGAATAAACAAAGTAGTATATGTGGACCTATTCCAGAAAGTTGTCCTCTGACCTCCACATGAGCATCCTAGCACATAACCAAATATGCACACACACAAAATTTCTCCCTACACTCTCCACACACTAGGGTGCCTATTGTAATTACCCTCTTTTCTGACCACTGGGAAAAATTAAGATTTTTTCAATTTATAAAAATATTGAAATGTCAATTTTTATTTTATGTAAGAGTCATTGAATATTTTTATTATATAGGCTTACAAAAAAGAATACATTAAAGGGGAATGATTTTTTTTTGTGGGACCCTGCTAAGAGGCATGGAGGATATAGGGTTTTGCTGAGATCGGAAGGCATCCTGGTAACTGTCTCCTTCTGTTAAAGGAAGTCTAGACAGGCCTGGGGCCCCGATTATCTCAAGCATATCCTGGACCCTCCAGCCCTCCAGGCAGGCCATAGCGAGTCCTGAGATAAGCAGACAATTCAAGGCCTAAACTCACACCAGCTGTAATAACAAACCTGGACAATAAAGTTACAGTTCCTCTGCAGCCATCACCATTCTATACATGTCTAGAGTCATGTAGAAAGCCCCTTATCTATGCAAACTAGGCATCCACAGGCTACTGGCCCCTGCCAATCCACTCATGAGATGTCCAAAGACTTTCCTGCCCCTACCAATCCCCTTGCTACTTATGCCCCTACCTCTGCCTTCTCTTCTATGTTAACAACCTTTATCTATACAATTAATGAGAGCTGTCCACTGCCCATTTTCCAGGGTGGCTCTGCCCGTCGGCCTGCCCCTATCTCAAGACTCTGCCCACCCAGCTCCGTGGATGAACTGGAGTGTTATTGTACAATGACCTCCCAAGTAATCCACGGACTGCAATTTTTGGATTAATCAATTGATTTATTTGAAAGCAGAGAGAGACAGACAGAGAGAGAGAGAGAGAGAGAGAGAGAGAGAGAGAGAGAGAGAGAGAGAGAGAGAGAGAGAATGGGCACACCAGGGCCTCTCGCCACTCACTGAAAATGAACTCCAGATGCATGCACCACTTTGTTCATCTGGCTTTATGTGGGTTCTAGGGAATTGAGCTTCTTACATCATTAAGTTTTGTAGGCAAGTTCCTTAACGGCTGTGCCCTCTCTCCATCCTAGGAATGATTTTTATCTCAATGTATTAATTTATTTTATTTTTCTTCTTTAACTTAGTATGTGACATTCATGACTGTTATTCTAGATTTCTCAGGATAAGAATCTTTGCCACTAAAGATATCCCACTATTTTCAAAGCTCCAAAAGACCTTACAATACACATCATATTTTATATGTTACTTCTTACCCTTTACATGATTTACTTGTTTGTCTATGATAACTTACAGATTCTGTCTGTAACTGACAGAATATTAAATATTTTATGCCCTACTGGCGAGATACCATGTGTTGGAGACCAGAAACTACATTGTATCTGAAGACAGGCTATGGTATCTTCACACTCTTTGAGGGTTAGAAAGAAACTGAATTGTATCTGAGGAGAAGCTATGCTAACTTGGTCTCTTTGAGGGTTGATCTTAAAGCCACACTAAACTAGTTTGGAAAAGTAAATCATTCACAGGTTGTTATTAATTTAAGACCTTATTGGAAACATATTACTCGCTCAAAACCTCTTGACTAACAGCAACACTTGACTGTTGTTTAAGAACCAGTATTGACTGTTTCTTCAGTTTATGTAAATTCCCTAACTTACTTGTATGATGATGCTCATAACATTCTCTTTATCGTCTTATTTTTATAGGGCCCACATCTATCTATACGCCTTTCATTCCTGACAGAGAAAGTCTATTTCTCCTCCTCCTCCTCTTCCTTCCACCTCCCTTCCTCCTCCTCTTCTTACTCCTTCTTCTTGCTTTTCTTCCTCCCCTCCCCCTCCTCTCCTCCACTTCCCCCTGCTCCTCCTTCTTCCTCTGTTATTGACTATGTTATTGACTTTATTTTTTTTTCGAAGAGATAGCTTTTGGTCCCATTGATTATTTATTTAGTTTCATTGATTTTTCACTCTATTATTTGCTTCTTTCTACTATGTTGAGTTTAATTTGCTCTTTTTCTTAACATTGAATATAAAGAGCATTTTTTCCTTCCTTCCTTACCTCTCTTCCTTCTTTCCTATCTTTAAAGCTCTTCTTTTCTTTTTTTCCTTTCTTTTCTTTTGTTTAGACAAGGTCTTACTATGTGGCTTTGGTAGACTTGTTATTCACTATGTAACTTTGAGGCTGACCTTACATTTGGGGCAATCCTCCTGCCTCAGCATCCAAAATGCTGCATTTACAGACATGTGCCATCATACTTGGCTTCATTTCTAATAAATGAAGTTTAATGCTACAAATTTTGCTGTAGTCATTGCTCTATCTCTATCCTATAGATATGTTATCTTATAGATATCCCATAGATATGTTGCATTTTTCATTATCATTTAATTCAAATTAATTTCTACTTTTCATTGTCAGAAAGTTAGATCTTTGGATACTGTGTGTTATTTAATTACTAGAAATTTTTAAAGTATTTAATACAATTTATTTATTTGAGAGAGATGAGAAATAAGAAAAGGGAAAGAGCCAGGCATGGTGGCACATGCCTTTAATCCCAGCACTGGGAGGCAGAGGTAGGAGGATTGCAGTGAGATCAAGGCCACCCTGAGACTACATAGTGAATTCTAGGTCAGCCTGGGCTAGAGTGAGACCCTACCTAAAATAATAAAAAAAGGGGCAGGCGAGCAGCGTGCGGAGCGGCTCCGGCGCGCACATGGCCGGGGACAGGGTTTCACTCTAGCTCAGGCTGACCTGCAATTCAGTGTGGCCTTGAATTCACTGCTGGGGTTAAAGCATGCTTGCCACCAAGCTTGATGGTGTTAACAAGAAGGCAGATGGTAGAAAACAGGATGCAGGAACTGGGAAATGGATGATATGAAAATAGGGTATTCTAGACTCACCCTGAAGAAGGAAAATAGCAGCACAACTGTGGCTTTCAGATGCCTTCGCCTGAATGAGAAGCCTGTCTACATTGGGAATTTGACAGCAGTGTCATACCATGTATTGTTTGGTGGTCCCGTTGTCAAAAAATATTCAACCAAATTTTTTTTAGACATGAATGCTTATAACCTAAAGCCCAACTGTTCCCTCTTCCTTGCCAAAGAGCAAGGCAGGTCCTTGTAGGATGTCTCTAGCCCAGGCTGACCTGGAATTCCCTATGAAGGCTCCGGCTGGCCTCAGGCTCACCAGTGCTGGGATTAAAGGCATGTTCCCCCATGTTCAACATTTTTATTTATTTAGTTTACAAACAGAATAGGCATACCAGGGCTTCCTATCATTGCAAATGAACTCCAGTGCTAGAATTTTAATCCTAGGAGTTCAAAGCCAGCCTGGAACTATTGTGTTTAGGTCAGCCTGGTCTAGACTGACCTACCTCAAAAAAAAACTAAAATTACAAACCAACATGGACAGCTCAAACTGTTTACCAGAAAACATAATGTATACAGGAATTCAAAAGCAGAGCTCCTATAATGGCCTGGATAGATAGATTTATGTAGCCCTATGTATGAAAGAAAGCAACTCCAATAAGTCTTATGGGTGGGCACTGAAATTAGGATTTCATAAAATTTTCAGTGTCAGCAGGGTTTGTTTTTTTTTTCAAAGTAGGGTCTAGCACAGGCTGGCCTTGAACTCACAGCTATCCTCCTAGCTCTGCCTCCCAAGTGCTGGGATTAAGGGTATATGTCACACCATGCCCAGTTTAAGAAATTGGGCTTTGGGGTTTTTTGTTTCGTGTGGCAGAAATCCAGGCATATGTGCCACTGGCTCTTCATGAGTACTGGGGAATTGACCCCAGGTTGTCAGATTTTGCAGATAAGTGCCTCAAAGCCCTGAGCCAACCCATTTAGCTGTACAAAAAAACATTCCTGTTCCCATTGGCAAAGAGGTGGCAAAATAGAATATACCTACAGGCAATGAGTTGGAAATCTGTTTTACAGAATGGAATTCAGGTCTCAAGACATGAACAGATCATTAGTGACAGTTTCAGGGTGAGTACCTTATATCTTTATATTTTGGTTGCAAGGTTGAGGGTCTCATTCTGAAGCCCAGGCTTGCCTCCAACACAATGTGACCACCCTACTTTACCCTCCTGGGAGTATGTGCATGAGCCATTAAAACTGGTTTATCCTTAAAAAAAAATAATAATAATAATAAAAATAAAAAGAGAGAGAGAGAGAGAGAGAGAGAGAGAGAGAGAGAGAGAGAGAGACAGTATAGAAGCACCAAGGCCTCTTGCAGTGTAAATGAGCTCCAGATGCACGTGCCACTGTGCCTCTGGTTTCACGTGGTTACTGGGGAATGAAGCCTGAGCCAGCAGGCTCTGCAAGCAAGTGTGTTTAAGTGCTGAGCCATCACCTCAGCCCAATTGCTAGAGATTTTTCTCAGATCTCTACTAATGGTTTTTGTTAAGCTCTCTTGTGGTTTAACCCCTCCCCCACCATTATATATGGTTGTCATTGTGATTGCCTTGAGTCTCACAGAAAAGAGTCTATTTCAGTGAGGCCATTGTTACAAAGGCACCCACTGCTTGTCAGGCAGAGCATTTTATAAGTGCCATTTAGGTTGAGGTTTTTTTTTGCATGTGCATTTGTATGCATCTGGGGGGGGGCACATGTGTATGTGCAGGTGCACCTGCACATGCGTGTGGAAACTAGAGGTCAACATTGGGTATTTTGGTGTTTTGAATGTAAGATACTCCCCATAACCTCCTGGGTTTGGAATACTTTGTCCCCAGCTTGTGACAATTTGGGGAAGTTGTTGGGGAACTTTTGGGGGGGTGGAAGGTTGAAGAAGATGGGTCACTGCAGTCAGACCTTGGGGTTTTATAGTCCTGGCCACTTGCCAGTGTTATCCAGCTCACTCTTGCTGCGTTCTCCCAGCAGAGGTGACATGATGTAATGCTCAGTGGTCTGCTCTGCCATGCTTTCTCTGCCACAGTGAAGCTTCTCCTTTAAACTATGTTGACATAAACCCTTGTCTTCCATAAGATGTTTATGGTTGGATGTTTTGTCCCAGAAATGAGACAGTAACTGCTACAGATGACAGACAGGTAGCACTCTTTGACCTCTGGTTTTTGAGACAAGGCCTTCTCACTGAACCCAGGACTCACTGATTCAGCCAAGAAGGCTTGAAGATCCTTTTCTCCACCTCCCTACCACTGGGATTACAGGCACTGGGGATCCAAATTCAGGTCCTCAAGTTTGCACAGCAAGAACTTTACACCTGAACCATCTTCCCAGCCTCAAGTTGGCACTGATTTCTCAATATTTTGCCCAATTTCTGTCTACTTGCCTATCAGTTAGAAAGAAAAAAGTGCTGAAATCCTCAGTTATAACTGCAGACTTACCTATTTATTAGCTTAATATTGTTTATTTTGCACCATTCTTGGTGGCTAAACATGCAGAGTTATGGCTGTTGATGAATTTTTACTATTTTGAAATGTACCATTTTCTGCTAACATTCCTTGTTTTGAAGCCTTCTTTGACTCATGAGTATTGCCATTCCACATCTTTTAATAAGATGCACTGAGTTATAATTTATCTATAATAAAATTCAGCAATTTAAGTATACAAATTGATCTTCTTAAGTATACATGTAACTGGGTAGATACCAATAGCAGTCATGCTATAAAACATTTCCATGATTCCAAAAGGTTTCCTATGCCCACTTGCAGTCAGTCTCCTGCCCCTTGATACCTGGCACATTTTCTGTCTTTATAGCTTTGTCTTTAACAGAGAGTTATACATGAGTCAAAGCAGAAAATAATGTTTGACCAGGCTTCTTTCATGTAGTATAATGCATCTGAAATTCATTCGTGTTCTTCATATCTGTTTTGTTTTTACTAAGCAGTGTTTTATTTATTTATTTTTAATTTTGGATGGATATGCCACTTTCTCCATCCACTTACCAGTAGACTGGGGTTCTTTCAGTGTGAGGTCAGTATATAAAGCTGCTACAAAAATTTAAGTAAAAGTTTATAAATGAAAACGTGTTTTTATTTCCTCTGGGTAAATAACCAGTGTGTTATTACTGGGTCTCATGATAACATTAGAACTGGAGATCTTATGATGGTGGTCTAAGATTTTCTTTAGTCATAAAACTTCTAATTGGCGCTGGAATCAATCCCAACAGTCATGAAGTCATGACTGCATACTGAACACTGTGTCAAAATAAAGGGGGACTACACAACAAAACCTTTATATGTATGAGTAGACATACATAGCCTTGGGGCACGAACAGAGGTCACCTTCATATAGCCAGGAAAATCCATAAATGAAATTCTGATCTTAATTCTGAGAATTGAAATATATACATGTTCAGATGACCTTTGAAAATGTCAACACATGAAATTATTAACCCAAATCCCATGCAAATAATAGCCGCTCCACATTCAACTGTGCAAACATATTTGGTCAGCAGGAATTACATTTTCAGCATGTAAATGATTGCAGTCGAATGTAATCCAGGACTTTATGGATGGCTTTGCTAGTTATTTGTCCCTACAGAGACCTCAGTATGGCTTGAAGCCCAAAGCGGCTAGGATTACCTGCCCACTCCAGCCCTAGTTGTAACCGAGACAAGGGCAGGGGCCGCTAGGAGCTGAGGGCGCACAGGTAACGGTTGCGGCTGGCACAATCTGACATTTCAAATCGCCCTGCCCATCTGGGCCTCCGCTGCCCTTGACGGGCGGGCTTGTTGGAGACCCAGGGTGGGGGGTGGAAGGGGCTGTGCCCTGCTGGCAGCGCACGACGGCGACGCCCTTGCCTCGGCCTTCAACCGCCAGGGATTGGCGAAGCCCCCGCCGGCTCTCCAGGCAGGCCGGGGCGTGCGCGGGTGGGGACGCGCCATCCCGCAGGTGAGCGCGCGGAGGGGGGGGAATGCAGGTGCGCCCGCGCGATCCTCCCTCCCTCGGGGCTCGGCTGGGGGGGATGCTCCCCGCCTGTCCCGTCGCCGATCGGGGAGCGCGCGGCGCGTGTGAGCGGCGGCGGGGAGGGGGCGGCGGGCGCTCGGCGGAGGCCCGGGCCCCGGTTCGCCGGGCGCCGTCACCTGACTCGTCGGAGGCGCTCCAGCAGAGGTGGGGGCGGGGATGGGGACGCAGCGCCGAGCGCCGGAGAGACGCGGCGGCGCTGGCGGAGGAGGCGGCGGCGGCGGCGGGCTGGTTCTGGTTTCGGGGCCGCCGAGCTGAGCGAGGGGCCCGGCCGGGGGCAGGAAGGCATCGCGCCCCGGGGATTCCCGGGTCCGCGCGAGGCCGCACCCACCCACTCACCCATCCATCCACCCGGCGCGGCTCGCGAGCTGCTGCGTGGGTCCCGGGCGGGGTGAGTACCCCAGGCCGGCTCGGTCCCCTCCCCTGCGCGGCGCGCCAGGCCCGGAGATCCTCGGGGATAATCCCCGGGCGGGCGCGGAGAAGGACAGCGGCGGGTGACAGCTTGGCTGGAGGGCGGGGGCTGGGCTGTCAGGGCCACCCAGCGGCGGGGACTCTGGGGAGCGAGGGCTGGGGGCGATCGAGGCGCACCGGAGGGGCTCTAGAGACGCAGCCCGATGCTGGCTGATGTCCCCACCGCTTTACCGAGGGAGGACGACCCTGGGCGGCGGCAGCTCGGGGACAGGAGGGAGGTGGCCGGGGACCCCGCGGGCTGCCAGAGGACAGGCTGCGGCGGCGCCCAGCGGGGTGAGGGAGGGAAGGTAGGACGCCCGGGGACCAACCCCGACGCACGGCCCGGAGTCCCGCACTCCGGGATCAGGTTGCGGGAACCCACCGTGCTGATGGACGGAGGGCGCGGCAGGGATGTGGCCGCCGCCTAGGGCGTGGAGAGCAGGGACGGTGGCACCGATGCGCGGGTCCCTGTCCGTGGCTGACAGCCCTGGACCACGATGGCTCGGCGCGTCGCTGCCCCCCCCAACCCCAGAGGTGGTGTCAGGGCGGGGTCGGCGGAGGAGAGAGAGGAGGCCAGGCCCGGGCGCCTGTCTGGAGGGAAGGCTGTGCGGGTGACGGCGGGACCATCTCCTCTTCCCTGCAGAAGAGGACGCGGTAGACACGGCGGCTAGAGAAGATGTCGGGCCAAACGCTCACGGATCGCATCGCCGCCGCTCAGTACAGCGTGACGGGCTCTGCGGTGGCGAGAGCAGTCTGCAAAGCCACCACTCATGAGGTGATGGGCCCCAAGAAAAAGCACCTGGACTGTAAGCATCCTTTTTTATATAAGTGGGACATGCGCATGGCCGAGGCGCCCAGAGGCCTGGGCTTGCTGTCCATAATGCAGCAGCTAGTGGAAGCTCCCTCCAGGCCTGGTGGCCGCTAGGTTCCCATCTCCAGCATTGGGGGTGTCCCCTGGGGTCGGCCCTGAAACCTTGATTTTTTTTAATCCCACTAACCTCCAAGGCCTTGGGGGGGGATATATAATTTGTTGAATTAGATGCTTTTCGCCCCTCCCCCTTCTCCACCACCCTCCTCTAGGTTAAGGGAAATAAATATCAGTGGTTTCACAGTTAAATGGAGAGGGAAAAAAATTAAGATGGATTCATGGAAGGTCACACTTGTCATGGGAATGCTTTCCTAGTTATATTTGGATAGTTCTAAAATCGTGCTTCTGCTAAGGAGTCCTGTGTGACCCCTGGATGAGTGTGTGTCATATGTCACTACACTAAACTGAAATAAATCCAAGCTATTGAATGAGCAAATTCCACCAAGTGGATAACGGTGATGGTATTTTACACATCTTGACACACTTCTTTGTCCTCAGAAAATGCTGGTTAGGATGACTGCTTTGGCCACAAAATGGATGTACTCTCTGGGCATTAGGGAGGATGCAATTTTTGATGAAAACATTTAATTCATAATCTGTTTCATATTGGTTATATGGTGGGAACAGGGTTTATCCTGGTTTGCTTTCTATATATTTCAGAAGTTTTGGTGATTGGCATAGTAAATCTCTTGCTGTTGCGGAGTTAATAGGGACACTTAGAAAAAGCCCTTCGCGTGCTTTGAGTAAGGAGATCCCTCCCAAGGCTAGACGATTTTAGAACTGTCTTTTGGACATGTCTCTCACTAAGGATCAGTGTTAGGATGAGAAGCACAGGTCTGTCCATTCCTAATTCCCCATCTGGCTTCCTTTGTCATTTTCTGGTTTTCTTTTGCTTCAAGCTTCTCTCCTCTGTCTCTTGTGTGCAGCTGAGAACATGGCAAGTCTGTCAGAACCAAGTCTAGCCCCAATCCTCTGCATGAGTAAAGCTGGAGGAAGATTATGACTGGGCTTCGCAGGACTTGTCTAGCCTTGTGAACTTGCTTCATGGCATTGAATAATTATCTTTCCAGAAGGTTGTCTGAGGGGAAGACACCCTGACCCCCTGAATGTTTAACAAAATTTATTGATTACAGTATCATATGTTGTACATTTAGTACAAGTTAAGAGAGGCCAGCAGGGCCAGGACACCTAACAGAAGTGGAAATGATCAATTCACGCCCAGCTCACTTTGCTGCAGTGTGCTGAATCATTAGCCATATTTCTATCAGTTTCCCCAACTCTGGAAGGATGACTCATGTCTTATGGTGTCTGTCAGCCTAGAAAATCCTTTGAATCAAAGGATTGTGGATTTTCTCTATTTTATGATCAGTCATTTTATTGATACATTTCAAGAATCTGAATTCACAGGTTTGAGCATTTCATTAAGACATCATTCAGATAAAGACAGACTTTTCCTGATCTAACTAGTGAACCTTCATCTTCTAGCTCCGAAAGTGGGAGATTTTCCAGTGTCCCCTCTATGTATTATTGGGTGGGGTGATTTATAAGATTTGGAACATAGGACAAGGTGCCATGTTAAAAGTAGCTGAAATAGGAACTGGCTTTGAATTATCAATGTGAGTAATCATATAAGCTGCATTTTATTGAGCAGTTAGCATGTTTGGAGTACTGAGATTTTGATGAGGGAAGTACACTTTGGCACTTCTAACCAGTGTGTATAACTGCATCTGTACTCTGGCAACATTCTCTGTTGTCAAGGGGGGAGGGGGAAGGAAGCACATTTAATGTTTTATTTTTCCAGCAAGTAATAAAATAAATTATGCTCACTTAAGCCCGAACTGTGAGTGGAATTTAGAAAGATGGATGTCACACTAAAACTATGACTTAGTCTAAGAAAAGATGATGTGAAAAACTTGTGTATGCAAATTATCGTGTATGTACATGAATTATAAGAGGACAGATTTGCTCAGAATTCTTTTTGAAGTTCCTTTTAAAATCAATAGACATATCTCAGCAATTGATGCAGATTTCAAATAACATGCCATTCATAAAAGTGAATTTATACTTGTTATAAAACATGCAAACACATCACCTACAATTGTCTATAGACACTAAAGCATTCCTAAGTAGGTGGTGTGTAAGATTTGAGAGTATTAAATATGGGTTGGGAAGAAAAGAGAAATATAATTTGGTGATTTGAAATAAAAATCAAATATTAGTTTAATTATAGTATTTACTTTTTAGTTTGGAGTTTCAGCTGGTGGAATCAAAGGAGTGATCTTTTGAAAGTTATTGGATTTGTTGGCTTCAGAATCTTTGTGAAATGTGTAATTAACATTAAAATGCAGGCTTCAAAATAATATTTCTGGATTGAAATGCCAAAAATATTGTTTTAAATTATGGTTCTTTATACAGTAATGCTTAATGGTGTATGATGAAGTTAAGGTTTGGGTCGTAATTGCATATGGTGAGAAGGCAGAGGTAGAAAAAACAATATGTTCTCAGATTGTGTGTGTGTGTGTGTGTGTGTGTGTGTGTATGTGCTACTGATTCTTTTATCTGTGTCTTGGTACATGCTAGGGAAGCATGCTATCACTGAGATGCATCTCCAGCTCAGATGCTCTTTTTGCAATAATATTATGTTTCTTTTTTTAAATATATATATTTATTGTCCATAATGAGTTACATTATTTAGTGGGCAAATAATGAGTTGTTATCCCCAATTCCCCAATTCTCCCCCTCCCCATCCCTGATCAGTTGGATATCCTCCTCCGTGGGCTGTCTGTATTAGTCCTTGTGGCAGGGGGTCCTGGATATCCTACTCAGCCCGGTCTTCCTGGCCCAAGTGTGTTGTTACTGAGGGGTGCCATGCCTCTGGATAGTCTCCCCCACCACGGCTCTCACAATCTTTCCGCTCCCTCTTCCGCTCAGTTCCCTGAGTTGTGGTGGGTGAGTATTAAGGCTGCTTTAATGTTGTGAGCTTAGGGGTCTTTGTGTCGAAAATCCTTGGTTTCTGTCTCATTGACCTATCCTGTGTTGATTGAATGGCTGTGGTTATAGGTCCCTTGTTCATCTGTCATTGTCTGCTGGGTTCTCTATGGATCCTCCACGATATGACTGTGGTGGCTCCTCTCTTGCCAGGATCTCAGCCATTGGCCTACGGTTGGTTGGTAGGGTTAGATGGGCCACAGCTCTCGTTGCATCCTGAAAAACACAAATACATTTGGCTTATCCTGAGGTGGTTGAATGGCTGTGGCTATGGGTCCCTGTTTCTTGAAAAAAAAATATCCACAAAAGTGTCACTGTAGTCAGTAGCTATATATGAAATATAAAGGATATAGTAAACTTTAATAATCTAAATAAGGATTATATTTATTGCATATTTGGATGACACAAAATTTCATTCCACACCCTAATCTCCTGTAATAAGGTTGCCCTTTTTATGTGAAAGTTCAAAGCCTAACTAGTATTCAGGGTCAAAATGTACGGACTCACCTTCTTTCCTTTATAACTTATAGTACATAATCAATAGCATATAAAATGTGCTAGACTCAACAGCTGCTTTACATGGCAGTAGGTTTTTCTTCTCTGCTTTGTGGTCAGCCTAAAGGCTAACCTGAAATAATTAAGGAAAAAAGATACCACATGGCACCTAGTACTTACCTGAGTACTGGATCCAGATTAAACAAGACAAAACAATGAGAGAGAGAAAATATTAGAGAGAGAGTGTGTGTGTGTGTGTGTGCGTGTGCGTGTGTTAGAGAGAGCAGAGTAATGGCTGCATGTAGAAATTTGGAAAATTTTGCAGCCCTGATATGAGTTATGTTGCTTAATGGTGCTTATAAATGATTTCTGTATATGCCATGCTGTCAAAATACCTATTTAAGATAATCAAAATTAAAACATATGCATCACATTCAGCATCAAACCAAGCCTAATGGAAAGCCTATTTGATTATCAGTAATCCTATTTTCCTCACGTGTGAGTTCTTGAAGATTTCTGTTTTGGGGTATGGAGTGAAACGATAAGACATTCTTGTTGCTGAACTAAATTGTTCTACCAAAAGCAGTTGATGGGAGCAAAGGTTTGATTTTGGTTTACAGTCTTGAGGGGAAGCTTTATGATGGCAGGGGACAGCATGGTATGAGCAGAGGCTGGACATCACCTCTGCTACAGCAGGTGGAGAACAGCAGCAGGAGAGTGAGCCAAGCTCTGGCAATGGACAGCTGGCTAAAACACCCCTAAGCTTGCTGCCTCCAACAACACACCTCCTCTAGCAAGGCTCCACTCACAAATTGCTATCAGCTAGGGACCAAGCACTCAGATTACATGGATTTATGGGGAGGGGAATCTGATTCAAGCCACTGCAAGGTCTCATGTAGCCCAGACTGACCTTGAACTCATTATGTAACTGAAAATGACTGAATTTCTGACCCACCTGCCTCCACCCCCCAAATGCTGGGATTATAGGTGTGCTCCATAGCACCTATATATATATATATATATATATATATATATATATATATATATATATATATATATATATATATATATATATATATATATATATATATAGCTAGTGCTGGGGGAATAAACCCAGGACCTCTGGCACACTAGGCAAGCACTCACCACATAAGCTACATCCCTAGCCCCTCTTGAAGACGTGATAATGAGTTTATCAAACATAAAATCAAGTTCTGAATCTCATCTTGGAGAGGTGCTAGAATTTTAAGTTATTATCTTTCCTCACACTCAAAAAATTAGATTATATTTCTTATAAAAATATTTTTTAAAAAGGTAATAGGAGATATGGACTGTAGTTTGATTCAAGGCAAATATTGGCAAATTACCATAAAAATCCTGAATGCTTAAAATTGGCATAAAAAGCAAAAAAATCTGAGTAGAAATGAAATAAAAATTTAAACCTAAAATAATTTGTTATATATATTAAGTACTGCAAACCTAATCAAAAGCTGATGGCTGTGGAGGTCATGAGCCCTAGGGGGAAACTATTACTGTGGACTGGTTAAATGGGTTTATAATACCCACCAAACTGCCCTCTAAATACTTTTTAATATTTTATAATTGCTTGTATAGTATATGTAAATTATTTTATAATTATAAATAAATTATAAATTATAAAATATTTTATAATTGCTTGTATAGTATATGTAAATTATATTTTGATTTATAGGAATGCAATTTGAGTCAGGCATGGTGATACATGCCTGTAATCCCAGCACTTTGGAGGCTGAGGCAGGAGGATCAGGAGTTCAAGAACAGTGTGGGCTATGTGAGGCTCAGAGCCTGCTAGGAGAGGGGACACAGAGGGACTACATAGTCTTAGGTCCTAGGAAGGAGCATTCATGACATAAAAATAGTTAAACAGGCTGTATAACAGCTAGTGAAACAGAGTCTTTCTGAATGTTGCATTTATTTTTTTAACTTTTATTGACAACCTCTACACATATAGACAATATGTCGTGATCATAATTCCCTCCCACCATTGTCACTTTGAGTCCCTTCTTTCCACCTTGTTTCTCTTCTATTTTGATGTCATCATTTTACCCCTTCTATTATACAGGTCTTGTGTAAGAAATGTCAGCCACTGTGAGGTCAAGAATACCACAACCACTTTGTGTCTGGAAGACAGGATTGTAAAGCACTCCTCCCCGTTCTTTGGCTTTTACATTCTTTCTGTCACCTCTTCCACCGTGGTCTCAGAGCCTTGGAGGTCTAATAGGTTACTTAGTGTTGAACACTCCACTGTCACTTCTTCTCAGCACTTTGATGAGTTTTGAGTCACCCCAGTGGTCACAACCATCTGAAAAACGGAGCTTCTCTAGCCAACAGTGAAAGTAGTATTAATATATGGGCATAAACACAAGTATTTAGAGGGCAGTTTAGTGGACATTATATATCTATTTAGCCAGAACTCAGTAGTAGTTTCCCCCTAGGGCTAATGACCTCCATAGCCATAAGCTTTTGATTGGGTTTTCAGTACCAAGCAAGCCTCAAATTCACTCAAGAGAGCAGTTGGTTTCTCCCATAACAGACATACCACAGTTGCACCAGTTGGCACATTTGGCCTGGCTTGTCCGACAGTAAAGTTTGCAGAGTCTATTGCTGGTTAGGACTGTTGATGCCTTTTCTCCCCTGCATATCTCTTTCCAGCATCAAGATAGCCGGTAAACTGGAGGCAGCTTCCAGCTTCACTAAATGATTGATTAAATTTTCTTACTGTTAGTGCTGTAGGTTAAATCCAAGGTCTTGCATATGCTAAACACATGCTCCACTCTGAAGCAATACAGTCCTCAAAAAGGTATTTTTATGTGCTTGTCTAGTGACTTACAAATGGAAAATATGTCAAATTAAGTAGTAAGTCATATCTTAATTGCAACATTATCATGCAGTATTTTATAATAAAATCTAGAATTTTGGCACATAGCTACATTCATTTTTACATTTAATAAATGGCTGCTGTATGCTTATTTGTGTTTTCATTTAATAAATGGCTGCTGTATGCTTATTTGTGATAATAATCTGTGTATTTTGTTACAATGGATCTTTCTCTTAGCTTTTAACAAATGTCTTTTAAGATCTTGCTTCCTGCTTCCAAGTTGACCATTGCTGGGTTATGTGTCATGGCTTATCTGTCAAGAAGGTCAGAGTGTCATAAGATCTGTTTTCTTGGGAACCAAGAGTGCTTTCCTTTACAGAATGGGAGTTTTGGTGAGTGGGCTCCTAAGGCAGCATCCAGTCTGCAAATATAATGGTGGTGTAATTAAATCATTTGAAAAGCCACACACACATATTACCATAAATAATACTCGGTTTTGTTTCTCCTGTAAATTCCTTAATCTTTGAAGAGAAATGAATTGTGCATGTGTGTTTTTGCTCAGGTATTTACGTACTGTGGGAGTTGCTCTGTCCCTTGTCAATTATATCATGGCCTGTAAGAAATACCCTCTGCCTTGGGGCAGTGGGGCAAAAAGCACTGGAGAGAGAATTACCCCCTGAAGTCCACAGTCTCTCTAGCTTCTTTCCTTCTTTCTCATTTTCCCTAGGTGTGGGAGGCCATCTACTGTGCCATAAGGCTTCTCTCTGTACACACCTTTAAGGTGAACCTACTACTGTGTTCTTAAAGGTTTTGCAATGTGCCATGTTTGGTGACTTAGAGAGAGGTCAATTCTCTGCTTTGTCCTGATCACTTGAGAAATGTCTTCAAGTTGATGACATTTTTATTTTAAATTATAAGTCTCCTCACTGCTACGTGGTGTTCACTCTGTTGTCTGTGCCTTTAGCATCTCATTCCAGCTTCTTAGGAGCATTTTCAAATTCCTCCATTCAAAGTAAGCGAAGGAATCCACCTACACACATGTCTCTGGAGTCCCTAACCTCTTCCATTGTCAAGCTGTCTGCCATGCTTTAGTTTTCATTGCACAACCAATCTTGAAACAGTGATATCAAATCAAACACACACCACTTCTCCCCCTCTTTGAGATTCCTTATCTGTGATTGTCTTAATTCATGCTTGAAATATTAGAATTAATGTTGGGTGCCAGACATTAGCCAAGCCGATAACCCGAGAGCTGTCCTTCGACACAGATATGTACTTGCGCCATTATTGCTGGGGTCATGGTGGCTAGGACTTCAGCTGCAAGAATCCTGGGGATCTTGGGGGAACCTAGGGAGAATCTGAGTTTGCTTCCACCACTGTGACTGCTAACCATTACCAGTACAATCTCTGCTCTTGGGGCTGCTGGTACCACCCCTTCTACTCCAATGACGAGGACAACTGTCTAAGACAAGGGTACTGCCTATTTATTCTCCATGCTTATTTTTCTCCCTCCTTTTAATTGTATCAGTTTTTACTTTAATTCTGATTTTCTTCTTCTATAGTTAGGAATCTATGTATAATACTTTTATTCTTTTAAATTTTAAAAAATAGTCTATTTTTTATTTGAGAGAGTGAAAGAGGGGGGCAGATAAAGAGGAGAATGGGCTCTCCAGAGCTTCTAGCCATTGCAACTGAACTCCAGATGTAGGCACCACCTTGTGCATCTGGCTCTATGTGGGTAGTGGGGAATTGAACCCAGGTCCTTGGGCTTTGAAGGCAAGTACCTTAACTGCTTAGCCATTTCTCCAGCCCTTATTTTCATTTTTAATGATTACTCTCAAGAATTTAATAGTGATACTTTATATCAATAATCTCTTTACTTCTCAAAGAAATTTAGACGCTTTTAAAACTTGACCCACTTCTGATCTATATGCTATCGTTGCCCAATGTTTTGTTTCTACTGTAGTTTTAACCCCCAAAGCTATATTTTATTATTTGACAGAGGCAGAGTTTATTTAAATATTTCCATCTTGTACTGGGATGTTTGCTCACCATTCCTTCCCCATGTCTAAAATTTTCTTGGACTGTATCCTTCCAATTCTCCTTCAATATGACTCTTCACTGGTAAACTCTGTTTTGGTCTAAAAAGCCTCTGTTTTGTCATGATTTTAAGGATAGGATATCTAGATATACCAACTCTAGAATGACAGTTATTTTCACTCTTTTAAAAATATTTTTAATTTATTTATTTGCAAGTAGAGACAAAATACAGAGAGAGAGAGAGAGAGAGAGAGAGAGAGAGAGAGAGAGAGAGAGAGAGAGAACACATCAGGGACTCTAGAAATTGCAAGTAAACTCCAGATACATGTGCCTCTTTGTGCATCTGGCTTTATGTGGGTTCTGGGGACTTGAACTCTGAGTCATTAGGCTTTGTAGGCAAGCCCCTTAATTGCTGTGCCATCTCTACAGCCCAACAGTTATTTTCTCTATGAAAATAGATCAGTCATCTTATTGTTCATAAGAATATATTGATCAGCCTGTGTGCTTTTAGATAGTTCATTGTTTTATAGCTGTTTAAAAAGTATTCCATTGGTCACGTCTGTAGTAAATGCCTGTTGAAATGTGGCTTTTCTTTTATCTGTCTTGTTAGAAATGCATGGGGTTTTGAACTGACAATTAATGGCCCTCATCAGTTTTTGAAAAACTCTTGGGTTTTCAATTTTGATTGATTATTGTCTGTGCCCATTATCTTTCTTTTTCTTTTATTTAAATATGACTAAACATGTGTTAGACTCTATTACACCTTCATATGTAAATATACCTTTCATAGATCCCAGTGCTTTCTGGCCTTTTCAGCATGCTTTGTTTTTCAGATATCATCCAGTTTATTAATTCTCTCTTTAGCTGTGTCTTATCTCATTTTATGCATTCTTAAAATTCACTTCTACTTTCGTTAATTTTTTTCAAATTTGCTCAGTTTTGGATAACATATGTTCCTTGCTCAAATTCTTTGAGTTCCTCTTTTATTTCTTTACCATTTTTAGCAAAAGTAATTTTATACTCTATTTTGCATAGATGTTACATGAAGTTCTGCTTCTATTTTTGCTTTTATCTGACCCTCAATCATGTTTTCTCAGATGTTTTGTAATTGTAGATTCTGAAGCCAGGTTGACTAGCTGTTCATCTGTGAGAATCCTGGGGAGCCTGATGTCACCTAGGGAGTGTCTGTGTTTTTGTCTTCTCGGTCCCACAGGTGTCTCACCTTGGATTGTTCTATGCTTTCCTGTCTGCAGGTCTAGGTCCAGAATCTTCATCTATAATTTGGAAACCAAAAAAAACTCAGAAAATCAAAATCCTCTTGGTAGCCCTTAGTTGGCAAAATGTTGAATTTATATAATCTTGATGACAAGTATACTGAAGGTTCTTGTGTTGAGTGACAGAAATATTGTCATACTGCAATATGTTTTCAAGGTCATATTAAGATGTTAGTATATGATGCACTTAATGCATAAAATATAAACATAAAATCTGAAAGTTGTGGTTTCTGAAACATAGAGCACCAAGGGCCTTAGATATTGCAGTGTGGATCTGCAAAATGAATGTGAGGAATGTGAAGGCTGTGTTTACAAATGCCCCAGAGATTCCCCCTCACCCACCCTCATGGTGGACTTAGTGGGACCCGTTTTTCTGTTACTTTCCATCCTAAATGGTATTTCTTTCGGCGTGTGTGGCTGTCTCTTAACTTTACTAACAGAATCCCCTAGGAGAAACCCAGATTTTTGTTCCAACTAGCCACTAGTCACCTTGCTTAGTACCAAAGGCCTTGTTACCTGCTGCCCATTGGGTAGGGGGAGCTGTTAAAAACTGTGTCCCTAGGCCAGTTAAGGCCCACTCTGTCTTCAGTGTTATTTTATCATGTGGTTTTCTGAAGCTTCTCTCTTTTTTGACCTTGATGATTGCTTTCTTTTCTTGTGAGGTCGGCCAAGTAAATGAAAGGCTGCCTGCAGATTGGGGTTTTCCCCCTTACAGTTACCTGTATGCTTAGAATGGGACTCGCCTGCCTTTCTCTTTTCTTCTTGCCTATTCTCTTCTCTCCTCAGTTCTTTCTGGAGCTGCTTCTTAATTCATTGGGTTCACTACACTCTGCATTGCTTTGAGTCGGATGCACATGTGGTTTCCTTGTTCTCATATATTTTTAAAATCTCCTTTCTAAAACCCAGCTTCTGGCACACCCTCTGAATGCTCAGATGGCCCACTGTGCATATCAGAGCCACAGTGGGGCTCTGTATGATGGTTCTTCTTTCCCCTAATCTGAAGATTCTTTCAGGCTCTTTGACACCAGGCACAGAAGAATAATAGGTTTTGATAAATGCTTGCTAAATGATCACCTTTATTGCATATTTTATATATCCAAAACTTTAGACATTTTTCTCCATAAAGATTTGACTTTTATCTGCTAATTCTCAAAAGAACAGGATTAGGGACTGCTGAGGTGGCTCCAAGGATGAAATGCTTATCATAAAAGTTCATATGAGGATGGGAGTTGGGATTCCCCAGCACCCAAGTCAATGCCAAATGAGCATGGTGATTCACCTGTAATCCCAGCATTTGGGAGACAGAGACAAGGGTGAAGCAGGTTAGCCAAACCAGTGAGCTCTGAGTTCATGTGAGAAACTGGCTGGGTAAATAAAGTGGAAAGCCATTGGGGAAGACACCTGACATCAACCTCTAGCCTCCACATGCATGTGCAGACATACACACACACACGAGCATGCATATAGACATGTACAAATACCATACAATAACCCACACTCTAAGACTATAAATCAATAAAAGTGCAATGCACGTAGTTAATGTGTAGTTCCTGTCAGTTTCTCACCACTCCATTCTTATCTTTAGTTTGTACAGCTGGGAGTGGTGGGGCACGCCTGTAATCCCAGCACTCTGGAGTACTAGGCAGGAGGATAGCAAGTTTGAGACCAGTGCTACCTAGTCTCTCACCATGTCTCCTAGAACCCAAAACAGAAAACAAAAAATTATTTGGGAGGAAAACTTGATATGAAAAGTTAGAACAATTAGTAAGATTGGTAAATTGGAAATGTTATGTTTTAAAGAATGATATTTGTGATTTTGGGGGGGTTGTGGATTTAAAGTCCATGTGAACTTTCTGGTATGTATCATTAGTGATTAATGTCAAAGTGTTATGGGTGGAATGTAAGCTCTCATCTCTTTTGCTTTGTGTTGTTTACATTTGAGATGTGTTGCTTTTCATTGCCTGTTTTATAATTTATAAGCTTCTAATTTGTACATGGTGAAGTCATAAAAAATTTAAAATATGTAATTTTTAAATGGCTGCAAATTCTCAATTTACACTGGTATTGTATGATTCATTATTTGGTGATATTATCTATTAACATGATGACATTTGCATAAACAACTTGAGGGATGGGGGTAGGCATAGCTCATTGGTAGAGCACTTGCCTGGCATGCATAAGGTCCTGGGTTCAATCCCCATCATGGCAAAACCAAAAAAAAAAATCAACAAAATTAAAAGGAAGCAGCAAAAAATAACCTGAGGGGTTGGAAAAGTAGGATCCTTTTTCCTCTGTGTTAGGTGCAATAAACGTCAAAGTATTTATTTCATTTTTGATTGTCTGTTTAGAAATTTGATGTTACTTTCAATTTTGAGTATATTATTCGGCATAATTTTATAATATAGTATTTAATATATTATGTTATATTAATATATTAATAAAACTATATTATATATTAATTAGTATATTATCATTAGTATATGATATAATGTTTTATACATTATAACAATAATATATAACAATAATATCCTATTATTTATTCACTTAAATATTTTTAAATATATTTTTTCCTTTATTATCCATAATTAGATAAATTTGTTGTCCCCAGTTTCCCATTTTCCCTCTTCCCTATCCCCAATCCTCTGTGGGCAGTCTGGATCAGTCCATGGGGTAGGGAGTTATGGATAGCCTAGGAGTCAACCCGGTTTCAACCCCCTTTGTATGTTGTTACTGTGAGGGGCCATGTCTCTCTGCGTTCTTCCCCACCATGGCTCTTATAATCTTTCTGCCCCCTCTTCCGCTCAGTTCCCTGAGTCATGGTGGGTGAGTATTAAGGCTGCTTTATTGTTGAGGTTTTAGTGGTCTCTGTACTTCTGCTTTAGGTTGTGTTGAAAAACTTTGGTGTCTGTCTCGATGGCTCATCCTGGGTTGACTGATTGGCTGTGGTTATAGGTCTCTTGCTTATCCCACCACTCTCTGCGGGGTTCCATGTGGATCCTCCATGGTAGGTCTGGGGTGGCTCATCTC